>PVJA010008974.1:0-62402 GCA_004027025.1 Myocastor coypus
ATTTGCATTTCACGAATAGCTAGCGATGGGGAGCATTTCTTCATGTATTTGTAGGCTTGCTGTATTTCTTTCTCTGAGAAGTGAGTGTTCATCTCAGATGCCCATTTCTGGATTGGGTCTTTGAATTTTGGGACCCTAATGGTTTTTAGTTCTTTGTAGATTCTACATAGAAGACCTTTGTCTGAGTACTTGTTAGTTAAAATCTTTTCGAAATTTGTGGTTCGTATTTTTACTTTGTCAGTGATTTCCTTTGACATACAGAAACTTCTTAGCCAGAGGAGGTCACAATTGTTGATGCTTTCAAGTGTTAAACGTGCAATTTGATTTCCGTCCATGAACTCTTTGCCTACTCCGATGTCTTCAAGATTTCCTCCCATTTTATCTTCCAGGAGATTTAATGTTTCACTTTTAATATTTAGATCTTTAATCCATTTCGACTTTATTTTCGTGCATGGTGACAGACTAGGGTCAAGATATAGTTTTCAGCATGTAGAGAGCCAATTTTTCTAGCACCATTTGTTAAAGAGGCTGTCTTTCTTCCAGAACACATGTTTGGCCCCTTTGTCAAAAATAAGGTGGCTGAGTGTGTTTGTGTTTGCTTCTGTGTCCTCTAGTCTATTCCATTGATCTTCAGGTCTATTCTTTTGCCAATACCATGCTGATTTTATTACTGTAGCTTTGTAGTATAACTTTAGGTCAGGAATTGTAATGCCTCCTGCCATACCTTTATACTGAGGATTGTCTTTGCAATTCTGGGTCTTTTTTGGTTCCAAATAAATTTTTGGAATGACTTTTCCAGTTCTGTGAGGTATGTCGGTGGTATTTGGATAGGAATTGCATTAAATCTGTACAACAATTTAGGGAGTATGGCTATCTTCACAATGTTGGTTCTTCTTATCCAGGAGCAGGGAATATCTTTCCATTTCCTGAGATCTTCTAGGATCTCTTTTTTCAGAGTATTATAGTTTTGATTGAAAAGGTCTTTTACTTCCTTAGGTTGATTCCTAAGTATTTCATTTTCTTTTTTTTTTCTTTTTCTTGTTTCCAAAACTTTGTTTGTTTATTCACTCATTTTTATTTTTATGGCCGGCTCAGCCTGCCCCCCAAAGGCAGGGCTGGCACAGCATGTGGTGCCGGGGATCGAACTGTGGTCCCTGCAGCCGCCCAAGCTTTTCCAAGCAGGCGCTTTAGACCACTGAGCCATCCCGCCGGGCCCCTAGTATTTCATTTTCTTTGGTGCTATCATAAAAGGTACTGTTTCTCTAATTTGTCTCTCAGTGTGTTTGTTATCTGTGTAGAGGAATGCCACTGACTTTTGTGTGTTGACTTTGTAATCTGCTATGTTACTGAATTTGTGTATTAATTCCAGTAGCTTTTTGGTGGAGTTCTTTGGGTCTTCTAAGTAGATTATCATGTCATCTGCAAATAATGAAAGTTTTACTTCTTCTTTACCTATTCTTATTCCTTTTATTTCTCTTTCTTGTCTAATGGCTGTAGCTAGTGACTCCAGAACTACATTGAGTAGAAGTGGCGATAGGGGGCATCCTTGTCTTGTACCAGATTGGAGAGTAAAAGACTTCAGTTTTTTCCCATTTAGAATTATGCTAGCTGTTGGATTGTTGTAGATGGCTTTTATGAGGTTGTGGTAGAGGCCCTTTATTCCAATTTTCTGTAGGACTTTGAACATGAATGAGTGTTGCACTTTGTCAAAGGCCTTTTCGGCATCAGTTGAGACGATCATGTGATTTTTGGTCTTGGTTCTGTTGATATAGTGTATTGCATTTATAGATTTGCGTATATTGAACCATCCTTGCATCCCTGGGATGAATCCTACCTGGTCCTGATGGATATTCTTCTTGATGATTTGTTGTGTTCTAATGGCTAGGATTTTATTGAGAATTTTTGCGTCAATGTTCATGAGAGAAATTGGTCTGTAGTTTTCTTTTTTAGTTACATCTCTTTCTGGTTTTGGTATCAGTGTGATACTTGCCTCTAGGAATGATTTTGGAAGGATTGCTTCTTTTTCAATCTCACTGAAGAGTTTGAGGAGTATTGGGATTATGTCTTCCCTAAATTTCTTGTAGAATTCAGGGGTGAATCCGTCAGGTCCCGGACTTTTCTTTGTCGGTAGGCTTTTTATTATATTTTGTATTTCATTGGCTGTTATTGGGTTGTTGAGAATTTTAATATCTTCTTGATTCAGTTTTGGTAATTTGTACTTTTCTAGGAATCTGTACACTTCATCTGTGGCTTCAATTCTGTGAGAGTAGAGATTCTCAAAGTAACTATTTATGATTCTCTGTATCTCTGCTGGGTCTGTAGTAATTTGACCTTTTTCATTCCTTATTGCTTGAATTTGAGTCCTTTCTTTCCTCTTTTTGATGAGGTTAGGTAGGGGCTTATCAATCTTATTTAATCTTTCAAAGAACCAGCTTTTTGATTCATTCATTCTTTGTATTGTTTTCTTTGTCTCAACTGAATTGATTTCTGCTCTCATCTTTATAATTTCCTCCCGCCTCCGGGCTTTGGATTTCGTGTGTTCTTCCACTTCTCGTCAGTTTAAGTGTTGTGTAAGATTGTTTATGTGTTCCTGTTCTATTTTCTTAATGTGTGAGTTCAGAGCTATGAATTTCCCTCTGAGAACTTCTTTCATTGCATCCCCCAAATTCCAGTAGGTTGTGTTTGAATTTTCATTAAATTGTAAATACTGTTTTATTTCTTCTTTAATTTCATCTGTAACCCATTAGTTGTTGAGAAGAGTGCTGTTTAGTTTCCATGTAGCCCTGGAATTCCTATGGTTTCTTTCATCATTTATTTCCAATTTGATTGCACTGTGGTCAGATAATATGCATGGGATAATTTCTGTTTTCTTGCATCTACTTAAGCATGATCTATGGACTAATATGTGATCTATTTTAGAAAATGTCTCCTGTGCAGCTGAGAAGAATGTGTATTTTGAGGCTGTTGGATGAAACACTCTGTCTATGTCCACTAAGTCCAATTGTTTCAAGTTCTTATTCAGTTCTGCCACTTCTTTGCTAACTTTTTGTTCGCTTGACCTATCTTTTTCGGATAAGGGAGTGTTGCAGTCTCCTGTTAAGATTATAGTATTGGATATGAGCTTTTTAAGGTCCATTAAGTTTTGTTTTATATAGCTTCCTGCTCCCATGTTTGGTGCATACATATTTATGAGTGTTACCTCTTCATCATGAATTTTTCCCCTAACCAGTATGTAGTGGCCTTCTCTATTTTGTTTGATAAGTCTTGGTCTGAAGTTTAGACTGTCTGCAAAGAGGATTGCTACCCCTGCTTTTTTTTTGAGGTGCTGGAGCATGTAGTATTGTTTTCCAACCTTTAACTTTAAGCCTATGAGTTTCTTTATGGGTTAAGTGTGTTTCTTGTATACAGCTTATTGTTGGGCTATGTTTCCTTATCCACTCTGCAAGTCTACTTCTTTTAATTGGAGAATTGAGTCCATTTACATTGGTGGTTATAATTGAAATTTATTGACTTATGGCTGACATGACTCTTGTTTTCTAGTGTTTACCAATTTTTCCTCCTATGTTTAGTTGGTTACTCTATTTGGTGGAATCTTTCTGTTCTCATTTGTTGGATTCGTGTCATTTTGGTCCCTTTCTAAAATATTTGTTAGAATATTATGTAGCACTGGCTTTGATGTCATGAAATTCTTTAGTTGTTCCTTGTCATGGAAACATTTCACTTCTCCCTCATAGTTGAAGGAGAGTTTTGCGGGGTACAGTAGTCTGGGCTGAAATTTGTTTTCATGGAGGACTTGAAGCACTCTGCTCCATGCTCTTCGTGACTTCATGGTTTGTGAAGAGAAATCCGCTGTTATTCTGATGGGTTTTCCTTTAAATATGATCTGTTTCTTTTCTCTAGCAGCTTTTAGTATAATATTCTTTAGCTGGATTTCTGGTGTCTTGACTATCATATATCTTGGCATGTTTTTAGTTGGGTTGATGTTATTTGGAGTCTTGTAGTCTTCAGTTACCTGAATGTCTGATTGTTTTCTCATATTTGGGAAGTTTTCTGCTATTACTTCTGCCCATATTCTTTTTATATCATTTGTATTGACTCCTTCTTTCTCATTGATTCCCATTAATCTCACGTTGTTCATTTTTGCATCGTCTTGCAGATGATGAATTATTTTTTCCTGCATTCTGGTTGTTTTTAAAAGATCCTTTCTTACTCTTCCACTGGCTGCAACTGTGTCTTCAAAATCCAAAACTCTATCTTCATTTTCGTTTATTCGGCTCTGCCAACTTGTGATCGAGGTTTTATTTTCTTGTATATCTCTTTGAAACTGTTTCATGTGATCTATGTCTTTCCTATATTGTTCCATCATGGAGTCCATCATTTTTGTATTCTCCTCTAATTTTTTATCAATGTCTTCTTTAATAATATTGAAGTCTGTCATTATGGTTATCCTTTCTCTCTCTAATTCAGAGATTATTTCTGTTCTGTTCTCCTTTCTACTTTTGTGTAGTTGTTCCCCTACTTGGGATGCTATTGATTTAGGCATGTCTTTGTCAATTTTAAATATTATTTCTGCTCTGATGTCCTCTATACGTTTCTCCAGCCATTTTTCCACTTAATGTATTTCTTTTTTTTTTTTACTTCAGATGTTATCTCTGATCTCAGTTGCTCTATAAGTTTCTGCACTTGTGTGTCTGCCTCAGATGCTACCAATTCAGAGGTTTCATCTGTATGATTACCATTTTCTTCCATGATAGTGTCTTCTGTATTTGGTTTGGGTGGGCACGGGCCCTAAGATTGCCTCCTACTCCTTGTTGTTATCATTTTGTATGGAAGCGACCTTGCACTTTGGTGGTGTTATGCTGTGTCTATGGGCGTTTGGTCTGGAGACTCGAAGCTGGTTCCTCTACACAGGTTCCTTACTCTGTGTTGGAGCTCAGGGTGCTAGCTTCTGTGAATCCCGGCGGATGTGGTTTGTAGGTGGAGGTGGAGCTTTGGGATTGCGTAGTGCTGGTAGGCTCGTGGACCAGATCGGTTGCCAAATGAGATGTTTGATGGGTTCGGTGCTGGAGCTTGGGCTTTAGGGGTTCAAAAAAAAAAGAGGTGGGGTGGGGGAGGGGAAGCTGGGCCAAGGATCCTGACCCAGCCGGTGCGCGGGCTCTGCTACCAGCTGTGGTTCAGGTCGGGGCTGGAACAGGAAGTTAGTTGCAGGAACGCAGAGGCGGGGCAGAAGGGCGGAGGCAGCTTACCCGCACCGGGCCCGCGGGCTCTGCTCAAAAATACTTTTTATATTTAGCTGGAAAGTTGCTATGTTGGTCTTCTGTGGTCTTCCATGCAGATGCAAACTTACTTTCGTTTCCTTTGCCTTGCGGCCCAGTACCTTCCTGTAGACACTCCTTCCAGTGGAAATCTGCCGGTGCTAAGTGCCCCGTGCTGGCTGCCATGTGGAAATTCCATGGTGCTGCCTTCTTCCTTGTCATGAACTGAGTGTAAAGGCCTTCACCCAGCCTCCACATCGTGGTTTTCCCTAAGGTGGCTGCTCCTGTGGGAAGAAAGCAAAGAATGTGAATTGAAGGTTCTATGTGTAGCGTGCTGGATCCAGTGGAGTGCGCCCTTCTGCAAGACTGCACCAGAGCATTCGCTGCCACTCTGCCTTCCTCTCTGTCCCCAGGGCAAGGCCATGGCAGCACGACAGTCAGCAGCTACACACGGTCCGAGGGCAGAAGCCTCACCAACCATGTTGTCACCTTGAGCATGCATTTTCAGCCTCTAGAACTATATAAAAAATAAGGGGTGGGGGAGGAAATGTAGGCACCAGGCTGTAGTACTATTTTTTTTTTTTTTTAATGACAGTCGGAACCTAATGCAAATCTTTATTTTTCTTTATTTTGTATTAGCACAGAATGACTACATTCTCACTGGGAAGTTGCCACTTATACATACATCACACTTCTTGGTCTTTTTTCGCCCCTATCTTCCCTCTCTCTTGCTCCTTCTCTCTCTCCCATTCCCATTTGCAAAAGCTTTTATCTTTATCATTTCATTTCTTTCATTCTTTTCTCATTTCTGTCCCTTTCTTTCCCCTTTGTCCCCACTTTGTTTCTTCTTCTACCCATTTGAAAAAGATCTCCCTAGTTTCTATTTATCTTGCTTATTGTTTTCTGCCTCTGTCTCTGTTTCTACCTCTCTCTCTCTATTATCTATCATCTGTCATCTATCATCTATCTATCTATCTATCTATCTATCTATCTATCTATCCTTCTGGGTGTGTATGTGTGTGCCTGTTTCTGTGTTCTTATATAAGAAACTATGTGACATTTGCCCGCCCAATTTATACTATGATCTTAAGGTATATTAATTTACCTAGGAAAGCATCAAGATGATCTTTGTTTAGGGCAGAGTAGTACTGCATGATGTGTAAACATCACATCTTCTTTGTTCCCTCACCTATTGATGGGGATTTAGCTTGTTTCTAAGATTTAGCTGTCATAAATTATACAACTACAAGCAGGAATTTACTTGTATCCCTCTAACAAGATTATTTTAGCTCTTTCAAGAAGATAACTAGAAGGGTAATAACTGAGTCTAATGGAATTTCTATTTTTAGTTGTTTTGAGGAATCCCCTTATTGATTTCCATAGTAGTGGTTCTAGCTTGCCTTCCCACCAACAAAATAGAAGGGTTGCTCTTCTCCTTAGTCTTGCCAGCACTTAGACAGTGGCTCTTTTTGGAGTAAGCTGATGTGTTGGTGCTGTTTTAGTCTACATTTCTCTAATGGCCAAGAACACGGAATTTTTTTGTGCATTTTTTGACATTTGGACTTCTTCTTCTTGGCAGTGTCTATTTCTTTTGGTTGTCTGTTCTTGGACTGAGACTTTTGCAGTGGTTCTCAACCTTTCTAATGCCATGACCCCGCAATACATTTCCTCAGGTTGCTGTGACCCCAAACCAAAAAATAATTTTGGTGGCTATTTCAAAACTGTTGAATGGCTACAGTTATGATTCAGAATGGCTTTAGGAGACCCCTGTGTTTTGGTAGTTCGACCCCTGCTGGAGTCACGACCCACAGGTTGAGAACCGCTGTTAGAGGATCTAATTATTTGAATCTGTTGTATATCTCAAATGCTAAGCCTGTGGCTGAGGAACAGCCATCCGTACCTTTGCCTGTTTGGCAGGTTGGTGTCTTCCTTTGATGCACAGAACTTTTAAATTTGATATGGTTTTATTTGTGCATTCTTGATTTTCCTTCTTTGTACTATTGGGGATCTAATTGGAAAGTCTTTGCCTACCTCTATGTGTTCATGAGTTGTATTTCTTTTGTCTTTCAGCAAGTAGAAAGTTAGCCATATAAATATATACATATATGTACATAATCCATTTTGATGTAAGCTTAGTGCATGGCAAGATAGAAGGATCTACACTAAGTCTTCTGCATGTGGTTATTGAATATTCCCAGCACTGAAGCCAAAGGGTTTTGGCTTTATTTTCTTAGCACTTTAAATATCCCCTCCTCTCTTCCATCTTCTGTACTTCTGTTTCTGATAAGAAATCAGCAGGCATGGTCTTTCTTGCTATGCTCCAAGTAGTGATTTTCCATAGCTGCTTTCTAAAGCTTCTCTGTATGTTTTCTTGCCAATTTATGTGTCTTACAATTAATGTGGTTTTCTTTGTATTTGTTCTATGTGAAATGTGGTCACCTTTAAAATTTGGAAATGGAAATAAATAAGTAAATAAAATTTGGAAATGTACAATTTACATCCATGCTGGGAGGCTTCAGCCTGATATTTCCTCAGGTATTCCAGCTCACCCTCACTTCTCCTCCCAGTGGTCCACGTAAATGGAACCTGCACTTTTTGACATTCTTCTTCTCTTTTTGCCTTTATTTATATTTTGTCAAAAGATTTTTGCCTGTTTATGTTGTCAGATCATTTTTATTCATCAATATACTTGAACATTTCCCTCTAGTATTTCCCTGAACACATCAAATAAGTTTCTGATAGCTTTTTCCGCATACTATTATTCAATTATAGAATTTTCATCTTGTTCTCTTTCATAGCTTGTATTTTTTATGCTCTTATTTCCTGCCTTTCTGTTCACTGTGAGAAGACAACTCTATTTGACTGAGGATAACTATAATCTCTTTGAGAAATATTTGTGAAACTCAATAAAACATCTGGTCTGTTTCAGAGTTGGTGTCTGGCAATTATCTTTTCTCTGGAGAATAAATCAGATTTTTCTGGTTCTTTGTGTTTTGGAAAACTCAAAGCCCCAGTCCATATATCATACAGTGGATTCCGTTATATCTTCTCCAAGATGACTTTTTTTGGTCTTTTTATTTGTTTTCATAGGCAGAAACTCAAATTTTAGTGATTTCTTTTATCGTATGCTAGAAGTTTCCCTTATATTTATTGTCACAGAATTTTAATAGATAATCTAATAAATCTTTGCTATCACAGGAGTCGGCCAGAGGTTTTGAAATAGGGGGCGGTATAGTTGGCAGCTTGCGGCCAGGATGGTACACAGAGCCATACAGTATCCTTTTGCTAATTATAAGACCAAACTAAGATGTGTGAACTATTAGGTTTATCTTGCTTTTCAGTGGATGTAGATCTCCCACTGAAAACTAGAAAATGTTGAGCATGTAGATGTGTCCCTGTGAGAGTTTACCAAGATTTTTTTTTTTTTTTTTTTTTTTACTTTCCCTACAGGGACTATCTGTTACAATTTAAATAGGTAATGTGATTCCAGTTCTTCTAGGTTGAGTGGGCTGAATACTTGAGTTTAAGGGGTATGAGCAGAAATTCTTAGGAGCTCTTCTTGATTAAATTTTAAATATTATTTAATATTTAAATATCCTTCTAACAAACAAATGGCCTTTCTAAACCAAATAGGATTTCAGGATAAAGTAGGACAAACTGAGATTTTAAAGTACTCAGCTCAGATGTTTTCAGCAACACTGAGGCTATTAACAGAGTTAAGGCAATAATATCTTCTTTAAGGATTACATTTAAGTAAACAGAAAAATGAAGCTTGTCAAAAAGCAGATCCTTAAAAATATTAATATTTGTATTAGAAAAGTACATAGTACATACTTCCTGAAAACTGGCCATGATCAGAGGGCATTTGACATTTAATATCATGATTTTCTTTTTTACTATACTGATACTGATTTATCCACAAGGGTTTTACTTTTCAGTGTCCACAGTTAACAGATAAGGCTTTGATAGTCCCAACACCTACATACACTTTGTTCCTATACATACATATTCTTGACAAAATTTAATTTTCTTATGTGACCATGAATTATAACTCAAAATTCATTTTCATTTTAGATATTTTAGAGGATAAACACTAGGCTTACAAGAATAGCTATGATGAATAACTGAAATTACTAATATACAATATACAAAACATTAGATATAGCAAAAGCACATTTGTTCTCACATGTCAAGTTATGAACTATATAGTTTGTAACAGTGCTTTTAAAATAATCCCTGGTAAATTTGCTTCTATATAGCTAAAAATTTAAAAGAATACGTTGCCAAAATAATGGCAGCCAAAATAATATTTGAAAACAATTTTTGCTTTCTTCTAAAATTATAAATTCAAGTACAAAGTCATTTCTTTGCAGTGTGTTATGAAATGCTTGTTCCTGAACCATGTACTAGAGCTTTTCCTTTAATAATTTCAAGCACTCTCTTGTAGCAAGCAAACGAAACTACAAATGTGACACTGTGGTTAGGGAAAAACTATTGTACTGTTTTAATTTGTGTGCTGACCTTGTTAATTAATTCATTCATTTGCCCATCAATTACTTACAAATACCATGCCCAAACACTCTGATAAGTACATGGGACACAGTTTAATGGACTCAAACATGATTCCTATTGTGATAGACTTTACATTACAGTTGGACAGAAATTAAACCACAAGTCGATTGTTTCAACCTAACTGTGAGGAAGATTTCAAGGTCATAGACAAAATTTGCTTTTCCCAAGTGAGTTCTTGGAATATACTATTTTGGAGAGCTTCTGGATTGAGAGATTCCACGTGCAGTGAGAAGGAAGGGCCCAGCTAGAGAGCCCACAGGTAAGAAATGAAGGACCCAGCAGAGCTCCACTACCTCCAATTTCCAACCAGGTGCTGAGCATTTTGGATAGAGGCATCAGGCACAGTAGACCAGAACAGCCTCTAATGGAGCTGGTGTAATGCAACGTCATATGACCCACCAAGGCCTAGTGAAACCATTGCCCCGTGGTTTGTTGTGATAAAATAATGGGTGATCACTATACCCTGCTTAAATGTTAAGCAGTACTGTATATAACACATGTTGGATGCTAGTGAGAGCAAGAATCACATTCAATTTGGTAGCTGCAGAAAACCACGATAGCTATGATGAGCAAAGTAAATTCATAACACTTTCCATGAGGGAGTTTTGCACTATCAGACAAAGGTGCCAAGCAGGAATCCAGCTGGAAGTTTCCTAGCGATCCATGCATGAATCATGTTGAATGTTGAGTTTCCTCTCACCAAGGCCTGTTATATTTCTAACAGAGATCACTTTTGAGTAAATATTGTCAAATGCAAAGTCTAGGAAGCAGGCATGTGGATACAGAGCAGATTCTCTGTCCTTGGCTCTGCCTGGTGCTTAACTCGATGTCTTCATATAACATCCTTGTTGATAGGCTTGAAGAAGAGCACAGCAAAGGAGCCAACAGCCTTGCCTTTCAATACAGAAGCAGCCTCCCTGGGACTCGCCTGCTTGGGCTCTGTGAGTCCTCTATTCCTTACAGTCCTCCGTGTTCTCACAGTGGGTCTATATTTGTAATATGCATTAAGAGGGCTCATATATATATATATATATATATATATATATATATATATATAGTTTAATGACAGAGAATCAAAGAAATCAGGAGCTAGAACTTCACTGGGGATGGTAGCTCTGCCACTTGCTTACCGTGTTGTTTTATTAAAATGACTACAGTTCTTTTCTTCCTGCATTTCTTTTTTTTTTTTTTTTTTTTTTTTTTTAATTTATGTATTTGGTACAAGGTCCTGCTACGCAACTCAGATTCACAGTGATCCTCCTCCTTTCTCAGCCTTCCCAGGGCTGGGATTACAAGCCTGCACCACCATGCCCGGTTTCAGTGGCTGGTGTGGCGCCAAGCCAGCATGGCATGTGGTGCTAGAGTTCCAACCCAGGTCCTTGCACTTGCCAGGCAGGCACTTAGACCGCTGAGCTATCTCCCTGGCTTGCTCCTGGTTTTCTCAACTGAGAAATAAGAACCCCAATGCATACCTGATAAGTGTGAGGATAGAGTAGTTATTCTATGTACGTGTAAGTAATTTACATAGGAAAGTAAGCCTACAAGCATTTGTATTTTCAATCTTACAAAGTTCTCTCTCCTTTGGTCTAGTACATTAAAAAATTGCTCTCAAAAATTTAGTCTGAAATATAATTGCCTCTTTTCCTAAATAGCAATTTTGCAATAATTACAAAATAATTCTTTTTGCTGCTAAATGGTCATTTACATGGCTTTGCTTGCTATTTAATTGTCTGAGTGTCTACTTACAGAGAAGAAAGGGCATTTGGCTGTTGAAAATAAAGAATCTCAGTTCTTTTAGAAGCAGTTTGGCAGTTTAAAAATCCATTTAAATACCTACTAAGTAAAATAAGAAAAATCAACTGTTCATGTCACTTCTTTAAGGTACAGTAACTTTAAATCAAATTAACGCATAACTCATTTGTTGCCCTTTCTGCATTAAGCTTTCAATATGCATTTTGAGCTATAAAGAAGAGAAAAATACCATGGGGAACTGTATATTCATGTTCATCTCCAGCAGAAAAATTAGGTGTTTTTCCTATATGACGTAAAATGTGAACTATTTTCAATTTAGTTTTACCTTAAATTCTTCATATATTATCATTTCATGGAGCTTGAGTTTCCTCTAAAATTTAAATGATGCAGTTTGCTTTCTGAGACTGCTGTGTTTATGATGTGAATTATTTTCTGTGGTGAAAATTTATTTTGATTTTGTTGAAAATATCACAGATTTTACTAGTTGTAGGCCAATATATATTGTTAAATGCAGTAATTTTGTACCCTTTGGGGTTTGCTTCCTTAGGATAACATCTCTAGTATTTGGAACCTTAACTCATACAACTCTAGTAATATAGCTACAATTCCATCAAATAATGCACTTATGTATACTAAGAATACATGCAGTGTTTAAACATTTGCAAGCAGTCAACATCAATGTCCTTAAAGATAATACATGTAATTATGATTTTATTCAAGTACTTTCAAAGAACAGAAAATTGAAATATTGCATTTAAGATTTTGATATTAAAGAAGATAAAAGAAAAACACAAATAATAAAATATCTCAGGTTTTCAGATGATTCTATTTAAAAAATAACTACATTTGTTGGTTAAAAATCACTATTTTTTTCCTCTGATTTAATGTCTAAGTGAATGTAGTACTTTGACACTCGATAGACAAATTGTTTTAGAAATATTTATATTTAGAACTTTACTCATCTTGATAATTTATTGTACATGAACTCTGGAGACACTGCCAATCAATGAGTTTATTCTCCCCCAAGTTTAGTTTGCTAACCATGCCCTCAAGGCCTTGATGGAAATGGGGCACTGGGAGTGCAAGTAGGAGGATATATTTGCACTCCTGTCTCTTCTTTTCCCATTTTCTCTCTGTTTCCTGGGCTATCTAGGGTTGAGCCACTTGTCTTGGCTCTGCTCTTCTGTCATGTATGTCTGGCGTGGAGACATCAAGTTTTGGGCTGCTTGTGCTGGAAACTGGAAGCCAAAGAAACAGCTCCTCCTTGAAATGGAGAGTTTCGTTTCTATCATGAGAAAGCAACTAAGGCAGAGATTTGTCCCACAGAGGTTGCTATTGCTGTGGCTGTATGCAAACACCTGGCTTAGGAGCTTTTGGAACTGGCTGATGGGAAGAATTTCAAAAGGGTTGAAAGGCAAGCTAGAGAATCACTGGGATGCTGTCACCCAGAGTTTCATGGGTAGTTCTAAGGAACGTGAACAGTAAAGAGCTTGATAAGGAGCTTTGAGTAAGGTGCGAGATTCCTCCGGCAGTTGTCCTTGAGTCCACCTGTGCTGCACCCTGCTAGATCACTTTCCCCTATTTTTCCCATGTCCTGAGATTTGACAGGAGACTATGATTAAGGGAAGAGGACTAATTAATCTGTCAGAAGAAATTTCAAGATAGTCCAGAATTTAGGCTGTCGTGTGGTTACTGTTTGGTATTTGTAGCCAGATTTATAGTGAGAATTGGAAGCAAAAAAGCAAGGCGGGGGCCTGGCCTGATAGCTCAGCAGAGCAAAGTGCCTGCTTATGCAGAGCGCAGTTGCTTTGTTTGATCTGGCCTGCCCTGCTGGCCCCTCCCACGGGAGCACACTGAGAGAGACATTGAGACTTGGTATAGTGATCCAAGCCTGTAATCCCCGCACTTGGGAGGCTGAAAACAGGAGGATCACTACAAGTCTGATCTGTATAGTGAGTTGCTATAGACCCTGTAGACCCTGTCTTAAATATAGGGGGGAAAAAAAGCAAGGCAGAAAAACATGAAAGATTTACATTTTGAATCGGAAGTGTCCACAAATAATGTGCAGGTGAAAGATCTATGGTTGTTGAAGAGAAAAGCACCATTAGAAGCAAAACAAACATTTTGTACAGGAACAAGAGGATTGATGTTCGGAGGGAATCTCAGAAATTAGCAGGATCCCATCCACTGAAGGTTCAAGAATATAAAAGTCTTAACTTCATTCAAGAAGGGAATCTCTGCCCATCGTGCTCAAGAAGGGTCTCCTAAATAACCAGTCCCTGTGGGTTTTTTCCATGATTATCAGCTACCAAGACAATCAGAGGTTTCTGCAGACAATCTAGGGGGCCCTGACTACTGCTCAACCTGGAGAGACACCTCAGAAACTTTTATAGGATGCTGCCTTTTCAAACGTGCAGAATGTAGTACTTGTGGTGTTAAGGATATTTCCACTCAAATTACAGAAGTCCTGGAGACCAGCAGAGTACCTCTAAAAGTTCAATATGTGAAGCTGAACATGAAGTGAAGACTCCAGAATGGTAAAAATGTCAGAAATGTGAAAGGTCTGTAAAGAAAGTCATAGGTAGCTAGTGGAAACAGCCCTAGACAGAGGCCACATGGATGAGAACCACTTGGGTTGCAGGTGTAGGGCTGTCCAAGCTCCTCAGCGTTTATAACCCACCACAACTTGCCCAGGGTAGTGGACATGACATTAGAGGATTTATCATTTAATCTTTGGGGTTCGGGATTTGCTTTAGGCCCCTTCTTTTCTTTTCTTTTTTTTTTTTTTTTTTTTGAGACAGGGTCTCACTATGCAGTTGAGGCTGGCCTTGAGCTCACTTTTGTAGCCCAGGCTGGTCTCGAACTCGCACTGATCCTTCTGCCTCAGCCTCCCAAGTGCTGTGATTACAGGCATGCGTCACCACACCCGGCTTAGTCCCCTTCTTTTCTAACTTCCCACCCATGATTTTTAGATTAGGAATGCTTATCTTATGTCTTTGCTTCTTGGAAGCATTTGACTTTATTATTTTACTGTGATGCATAGCTAAGAGCTTGCTTTCAGAGACAGAGAAGACTTTGAACTTCAGGTTTTTCAGAAATTTGGAGCTGTTAAATCTTTAGTGATTGTTAGAAATGAACTAAATTTATTTTGCATAAAGAGGTATACATGAGTCCTTAGAGATCCAGAGTAGAATGTTAATGTTTAAAGTGAAAATGTGTCCCCAAAGGCTCATGTAGTGGGAACAGGATGGGATTCCAGGGCACTATACTCATCAGCGGATTTGTCCATTGCTGTGTTTAATAGCTAAGCATGCTGCTAGGAGGTAGAGCCTAGGCACTGTGGTGTGACCTGGAAGAGTTAGTTCTTACCCTGCTCTATCTCACTCTGTGTGCCTGTCCATCCATCCGTCTGTTTGCCTGTCTATCTCTCTCTCTGTCTCTATCTCTCTGTCTTTCTCTGTCTATGTCTCTCTCTCTTTCTGTATCTCTGTCTTTCTTTGTCTCTCTTCTTGTCTCTGTTTCTCTCTGTGTCTCTCTGCCTCTCTGTCTCTGTCTTTCTCTGTCCCTCTCTGTTTCTCTGTCTCTCTGTCTGACTCTCTCTCTCTCTCTCTCATTGAAGTGGGCTCAGCATCTTTCTTTCACCATGACATTCTATCATACCTTTTCTGCCTTGAAACCAGATGACTTTGTACTAAACTTACTAGAAACTGTGAACCAAGTAAATCTCTCCTCCTTTGAGTTGTGGGGTCCCAAATTTTCTCCCCAGTGACAGGAAAGTAACTCACACTCTCTTTAAGTGAAGATCATGTAAAATATTTTAAAAGCAAAAAGAAAATAAGACAACTATGCAGGATAGATACTATAATATGCTTTATATTTCATTTCTACTTAAATATATAGTTCACTATGGGAATTTTCTTCTACCTTGTATTTCTATCTGAACATTAAATGTTATCATATGAGCATCAATCCAAAAACTAATACGTTCTTGTCATAAAAGTAATTATATATAGTGTATGCAGATATACATAAGTATAAATTTAAAATTGATAATGTCTTTTTTTCTGCAACTCTAGTAACAAAATGTCATTTAATAAAAATATTGAACCTCTCTTTACTGCACTGCAATTTAGTGACATAGTAATACTTCAAAAGAAAAGCAGTTTCCTCAGGAAAATGCGATCAATTTAAACAAGGTCTGTTTAAGGATAAAGTTAGACACAAATGTATGCAGAGTTCAAAATAATGTAACACCACAATATTGTACATGATTAAACGATAGTTCCAGCAATTACAAATTACTGTCCCTAGACGTCCATGCATTTCGTTCAGTTCTGAGCGGCTGACCTCTCTAGAGATCAAAGCCAAGTATGTCTGTCATGATGCCCTTGATAGGACTCAAAGTAAAGGTGTGTGTTCTGGAGGCAATCTCAACCCCCACTTATTTAGCACTCTTGGCAGGAGTCTGTCTTCTTAAAGAGAATGTAAGATCCTCACCACCCTGCCACCCAGCTCTTCTGAACTCCAAATATATAATCAGTTAACATCTTTTGGATTCTTGCTCTCTCGAATCCATGTTTTTATTAAAAGTGAGGTATCAGCCCCGAGGAAACTGCTTCTCTTTTAATGGAGTCAAACTATTTGTCTGTTTCTCTCACCATGATCCTAAAGGATTTTTCCCAATCTCAGCACTGATGGTTTCTAAGCATAGTATACTATTGCTTCTGCAAAATCCTAATTCATCTGAACCTTTCACTGCAATGTTATTTTACCTTCTTCTTCATCTTGTTTTCTCCACAGTCACTTGTGAAGCCACTCAAAGCAATCATCCTCAGTAAGGAAAAAAAACATATTGTCACTGAAATCTCTCATCCACTGATGTCCCTACCTTATTTCATGCACCAGCAGCTTGTACCTATTTTAATTCCTTCATTGTATATCACAGAGAGTAATATGTTAGTGACAACAGTTAATGTTTACTGGGGATTTGCTGAGTACCAATGTAACTGTTCAGGGTGCTTTATATTGTTCTGCCCCCAACTTTATACACTGGAGGCTAATATTGTTCCCATTTTACAAATAAATACATCCATTCATCTAAATCAACTTTTCTTTCTTTGGCTTTCTGTGTCCCCTCACTTGCTTCATTTTAGTCTTGTCTAAACTTACACTTGCCTTAGAATCATCAAACGATATGTCCTCATATTTGCACCCAAACAAGTGAACAATCTGGAATGCGTAACACAAATTTCAGAATGATTAGAACTTGGATTCATGTTCTCAAGAGGATACTCCGCATTGTTGGGTAGTCTATTATGTTTTACTATGAGCTAAATTCCTGGTATTCAATAGGATTAACCATAATGTTTGTATATTTCAAAGTTGCTATAGAAGAAAATGTTGCATATATTAACCACAAAAAATTTACAAGGTAATGGCTATGCTAATCATCTTGATTGAACTATTTCACTGGGAATATACATATGACATACTCACTAAAGATGGGTAATTATTATGTGTCATTGTCATGTATAAGACCCAATGTCCTATCCGGAGTGATAGTGTCTTATTTTCATGTCAATAACTCATCACTATCCCTGCTCCTTCAGCCTCTGTGCCTTCCTGGTAGTGTTAGAGCCTGTGTTATTTCGATTCAGAATCAGATTATGCAGTTTTGAGCAGGATCACAGCCCCTCTCAGATTGTCAAAAATTACATTCCTTTTCTCATGAAATCATTAGTATTTTATCACATCTAAAGTGTCACAAATTGTTGGTTATACCATGACTTTATGAATATTTATTTTATTACTAGAAAAATACCCAAAGAATTTACAATCTTATTCTCAGTGTGTAGTGCAGGTATAGGCACAGACTGGTTAGGGAATTGTGAAACCACCACCATCACCTGTTTCTAAAACACTTCAAGGGCTGGCCAAATACCTCAGTGGATTAAAGTGCCTGCAAGCAGGTGCAGGGGCTGGGGGTTCAATCCCGGGGTGTGCAGTGCTGGCCCCAACCCCGGAGTACGCTAAAATGGCCACTGAGACTGGGCATGGTGACACCTACAATCCCAGCTCTTTGGAGGCAGTAAACTGGAAAGTTACTATGAGTCCAGGCTAGTACTGAGATCCTGAAAACCCCATCGACCCTTCCCCCCAAAATACAAAATAACCGACAAACAAATAAATAAATCAATAAATACATTTCAGATTTCATAACTTCACATTTCTAGGTACCCTTTCAACAATATTTTTTTTTTTTATTATTCCCTCTGTCTTCCTCCCTTGCTATAGCAAATATCACCATTTCTAGAATTTGACAATTCTAGAAATGTCATGTAAGTAAAATCAAATGCTTGTTCTTTTATGAATAAATGTTTCACTTAAAGTCTTTAAGATTTATCCATGTTGTAGTGTGCGTAGGAGCATCCCTTCTTTCTGAGACAGAATCATAAGCATTTGATATGTGCATCTCATTTCGCTTTTCCAGGCACCTGCTGAAGAACATGTGGTTCTAGGCTACTTATTGGCTATGACAGACCATGCTACTATGAATGTAATTATACCTTCAATTCTCTTAGTCTGTATGTCCAGAAGTGGAACTGGAGGATCACATAACAATTCTGCATTGAAATTTTTTTGAATAAATTCTGTATTGTTTTCCACCAAAACTGCAGCACTTTCTATATCCTGTAACAATGTACAAGGGTTCCAAGTTTTGGGTATTCCATCACATCTATCATCTTCTATAAGAATGTATATACAAGACTGGGTGTGGTGGTACATGCCTGTAATCCCAGCACTTGGAAGGCTGAAAACAGGAGGATCACTATGAGTCCAAGTTGTGCAGTGAGTCCCTATAAACACTGTACTAAGTACATTTAAAAAAAGAATGTATACATACATGTATATTTCAAAACATATAAATATGTATAGTTTCCAAAACAGAGAATCTAATACAGAATCTTTCAAATGCTTGAACTGGAGTGCTTTAATCATTAATGCAATGATATGCAGAAACAAAATCCCCCTCAACAGAAAAAGACAGTTATGGAATGCACCGCTTTTAATGTTGATTTAGAGTGGAAAGAGAAGGATGGAAGAAACCCCCAGGAATTGAGAGCAAGTATATTGCAAAGAGTTCAACTGGCAAGCTGAATTAAATATTTTGTTACATGATCAGTAAACAATGCCTCCTATGACTCTTGAAGGTTGATAGCAATCTTCCACGTTTTCTTTCATAGATTACTAAATACATTCCAATTTCAAATTCATTAAAAATATGGGGGAGGGTCCTTGCATCTTACAAGTGAATAAATGTGACACGCACTGTTTGGCAATCATTTTCAACACATGCACAGTGAACATCATCTTAAAAAAATCTACATGTACCCTATTTCTCTGAGGACTGAATGTCTTTATTGCTGCACTTTTTCAAGAGTAATTGCTACAAAGCTTTTTTCTCACCGCTACGTATACTCTGGTTTCTCGGCAGATCACACAAAACTTTCACCTTTCCTTGCTGTTCACTCTTCTTTCACATAGCACCAGGAAAACATAAGCACGTCGGATTGGATGAGGCATAATACAGAGGCACGGAAGTGTTCATCAGGATACATCGACTCTTTCATCTCCTGGAGATTTATCTTAGATCATATGCTTTCTATATACTCAGCTGAAAACACTACAGTTTTTTCTTCAAATATTAATTTCAGGTCATTTAAGTCTAGCTCAGCATTTCCGTCATAACTTCTACAACACAGAGGCCTATTTCCACTACTAAGAACAATTTAAATCCCTTGTTATTTCCATTATCTTAATATTTTTAAGAGCAGATTATTAGAAGTAAAAGTTCTAGATCTAAAATGGGCATGCATCTTTTTTTTGGACAGTCCACTGGAACATGCATTGAAATGCTTTCATCAGTTATGCTCTGAGAAAAATTCAGTAGATTCTTCTCCTCACCAGATCACCAAAAGTCCATACTGTATTATCTTTTGTTAAACTCCAATCCTTCAAGATACCAACTTGCAGACACTGTGATGCTTTCCCAAACTACTTCACCATGTTACTATAACTACTTGATTGATTTCTACTATAAAAGTGTAGGAGGACTCAAATAATGTGGAGGAAGACACACAAATGTATTTATACAATTGCTTTTAATCACACTGGCTGTAACTAAATTTCATGTCCATCTCTCCTACATGGAAACTTGTAGAATTGTGGAAAAGAATTCCTGTGTTGATTTAAATGAGTCATTATTTGCATTTTTTTTAATTTTAAAGAGAATAGAAAAATAATAAATGGGCATTAGAGATAATTTCAAAATAAACACTAGGTGGTATGTATTGAACAATGATTGTTACATTGTACATGGTTTTCAATGTAGATGGTCAGATTATCAGATATAAGCAAATAAGATTGGAGAAAGTAAAATTTTTAAGCATTAACTGCTACCTTCAAAAAATTAACAGAAATTAATAGTACAATCATTTTAGCTGTCCTGTATATATACATACATGATTTTTCTCTTCTTTTTTTCCTCCTTTTCTGTCTTCCCTCATTCTGTTTATTCGTTTTGTATTGTTTCTTTCTCTTGTACCTTTTAGATTTTATTTATCATTTTCATTTTATCTCCTCAATCTAAGTATTAAACACTAAAAGATAACTGAAATTATTGTGGAAGTCAGGGGCTATTGATAAGTCAATATTATAACATTAGCAAGGGAATGCTGGGTAAAATTACTATATGACATCATATCATGCACAACATTTTAAATGACGCACAAATTTAGTATCTGAAAGTGTGGGTTTGGTTGGTCTCTTGTGGTGCTCAGTGTTCAACCATAATTATGTGAATAGGTTCTTGATTTTTTTCTTTTTTCAAGTAATGCTGGTAGACTCCTGTTTATAGAGGGATAGAAAAGAATCAAAATGAAACAGTGGATCTGGTCTCCACTCTCAAACACTGTCATAATATATAAGGGTAGAAAATATGAGAATTCTAGGTATGCCTAAATAAGAAATATATATATATATATATATATATATATACATATATATACACACACACATATATATATATATATATACATATATATATGTATATATACATATATATATATATATATAGAGAGAGAGAGAGAGAGAGAGAAAGATACATATACATTTATATTTGAAATATACATGGTAGAGGCCCGGCAGGATGGCTCAGTGGTCTAAAGCACCTGCTTGGGAAAGACTGGGCGGCTTCAGGGACTGTGGTTCTGTCCCTGGCACCGCATGCTGCACCAGCCCTGCCCTCGGGGCAAGCTGAGCCAGCCATAAAAATGAGTGAATAACCAAATAAAGTCTCTGAAACAAGAAAAATAAATAAATAAAATTTTAAAAATTCTTAAAAAAAAGAAATATGCATGATATACAGAAAGCTGTAATGAACAGAAAATTTTACATTTGTTAAAATTACTCCTTGGGGAAATTGTAATATTTATTATTAAATAACAAATAATCTACCCTTCAGGTACACATAAAAATCAAATAAAATCAGAACAACACTTTCCCACCCTAACTACACACCAAGTATTGTTCCAGGTCCTTTGGTAATAATATAACACACTCAAACAATGCAAAGTGATACATACTGTTTAAGTTTTACATACATAGGAGGAGGTTAACGGGGAGAGGTTCACTACTTGTTTATATCATACTACTACCCAGTGGCAGAAGCAGGATATTAGTTGAGAGGTCTGTTCCAGATTCTCTCCTCAACTACTGTCTAGGCTGCCCTGCATTGTACCAGTCAGCATCAGATTTAACTGAGTGAAAATTGTGTGAGGAGTGCCTTAAAACGTAGGACACTGTTATGGCAAAACCCTGAAATCTGGAAGAGGGCTACATGGCCTCTGAGACCTAGGCTTTTACTACTGTGATAATTACCTTTTCATTTAAAACTATTTTTTTTTCCCCTAAGACCCACAAGCACATGCAGACATGAATAAGGTAAAAGGTGGTGCAGCACGCCATTGCTTAGAAACCGTCCCCATGGCTGTGCTTCACAGCAAGTGAGTGGAATTGGCGCAGGCCGTAAAGATGAAATTGCTTTGCATACCCAAGGAACCGGCCTTCAAGTTGCTCAAGCAATTGAACAACTATTTTGCTCCGTGAACATGCGCAGCTTATTTTTAACTATTTAGAAACTCATTTTTTTTTTCTTTCTTAAACGGAAGAACTAATTCCTCTTTTTCATGGTTTGAGATAAGTTGGATGAAATAGTCTTTGCATGTTTAAGGCACCTGATTCGTAACTATCATTGTTAATATGAAGTGACCTTGAGCCCGATGATGACCTCTTTGTATCTACAAGGTCCACACCTTCACTTCTGAGCTGACACTTCATCTCCAGGTTTCTCTAGGCCTATCCTGGTCCTCAGTGGATCTCCGAGAAAAGCACAATGGTCCCTGGCTTTCTCAGGTGAGGACAGCACATGGTTAATTCAAACCAGTCCATCATCCTGCAGAGAGTATTTATATGGATTTTTGGCTAATTTGACTTACTTGTCACTCCACAGTTTCTTGGCTGCACCAGTCTCCTTCATTTCTCTACTACACTTTGTCTTTATTGTCACTTGAAAAACCTGAGGGAAGAAACTGGGAATAGCTTTTCATCTTAAAACCACTATCCTATTGCTTCTTATTATCTAATCTATTCAAAATAAAAATAATTTTCAACCCACAGAATCACACAAAATGAGAACATCACCGCAGTTAAGTTTGTTTGTTTGTATTTTAACATGTTCACGTTCTGAGCCACTCCAGTCCGGATTTCCTCTGAAATTGAGATGCTAAATCATAATTTGCTCTTTGTAAACCCAGAGTCCCAACCTCATCTCCTGCTCATGCCTTTGGCTTCCTCTAAAGATTTAAGGTAAAGGGTAAAAGGAAATGAGAAAAACAACACAAGCAGAAACCTTTGGCCTCTCATCTATTTCTCTTTTCTGCTGGTAGGAGAGCCCCCTGAATTTTCACAAATGAACATTCTGGGATTATAGCATAAGAAGAAAGCTACAAGATGATTCCTAGCAACAATAGCAACCTGGAGTTGGAGAGGCAAGAGGAAATGAAAAGAGAAATAAATGAAAGAAAGAAGAAAAACTCTTTCTGAGTTTTTGAAATGAAAAGTGTAAAAGGGAGGCAAGAATTAGTGGCATTCACCTTAGGGAGTTACATAGCAAGAAGTCTAGCTCTACCTCACAACCACAGTGTGGGCTTCTTTATTCCTTTTGGGTAAAGTCTAAGCAGATTCTTATTAAAGTTGAGTGGTTTTTGCATGCTGAGATCATTTTTCTACTACGAAAATTAGATTACTTGGAAAATGCACATTCATTGTGGAGTGAGGTAGGTGATGGGAGCTATGAATGGAAGTGCTCTCAGTGAACAATGGGAACCTGGAGAAATGTACACAAAAAATAGACCAAGGACAGAAGGAGTGATTCTTTGTTGAGGTTGGGACATGTCAACAGGAACTGAGAAGCCAGGAGTGGTGGTGCACACCTATAATCCCAGCACTTGGGAGGCTGAGGCATGAGGATTGCTGTGAACTTAAGATCAATCTGGGCTACAAACGTGAGCCCAAGGCCAGCCTGAACTGCATAGCGAGACCCTGTCTCAAAAAGACCAAAAACAAACAAACAAAAACAGGAACTGAGAGATAGGCTTAACAGAAGACATTGAAATGTAAGAAGAAGGAGTCTTCCACAGGATTCTGGGGATTGCTTCTAGAAAGTAAATAGCTTGGAGCAGTAGTGGGGCCTTCCCTGCAGTGAGGACTGAGACTGGAAGCAGATGCTAAAGACAATAGATGAAGAAATCAGATTTCTTCCAAAGGAAAGACAAATCATTGATTTATCAAGTGATACTGTTTCAAATGAAATCAGCAGGTACAGAACACACAAAGAGAGGATTCAGGGCCTCTGTCAGTCCATGACATGGGAAATAATTAGCAGATTATTTCCAACGGCTCTACTACCAATTTAGACACAGAACACTGACATCAAATCGGCACCTTGCCCACTCATGATACTCCTAAGCTGCCAACCTAGATGACAGACAGCAACTACACTAAGCTTTGGATCTTGTATATCCCCCAAAGCATATGTGTTAAGGACTTGATATTTAGCTCTTGGTCCTATGATAGGGAAAAATTGGAACTATTATGATGTGGGGCCTAGTGGAGGTAAGTTAGATGATTGAGTCCTGAACAGCTTCTCATCTTTTTATGTCTCTCTGTCTCTCTCTGTCTCTGTCTCTGTCTCTGTCTCTCTCTCTCTCTCTCTCTCTCTCTCTCTCTCTCTCTTAATTTCATAAGGCAAGCAGGTCCTTGACTCTGAAAACTTTTTATGATGTACTTTGCAGCCAAATGTAATGGAGTCTCAACTACAATTTCCAAAACACTGAGCTAAAGTTGGCCTTTCCTCCTTTTTTTTTTTTCTTCCCTCCTTTTTAATTTAAATTTTTTATTTTATTTTATTTTTTCTTGTTTCAGAACCTTTATTTGTTTATTCACCCATTTTTATGGCCCGGCTCAGCCCGCCCCAAGGGCAGGGCTGGCGCAGCATGCGGTGCCGGGGATCGAACTGTGGTCCCTGAAGCCGCCCAAGCTCTCCCAAGAAGGCGCTTTAGACCACAGAGCCATCCCGCCGGCCCCTTCCCTCCTTATAAGTTTAGTCTCTCAGGCATTTTGTCTTAGCCATTGAAAGCCAACTGACACAAATTAGGACCATAATAACTCAGAATCATGTTGTCAACACCCAACTATGATGAGCTGCTCACACAATTGAATTTACTCTCTTCATTTTTTAAACTTATATTTATTTATGTTATTTACTTATTTTTTAGAGCTGGTTCAGCCCACTGTGGAGGTGGGGCTGTTGCATCATGTGGTCTCTATGCTTGCCTAAGCTTGCCTAAGCAGGCGCTTTAGACTGCTGAGCTATCTTGCTAGCCCATACTCTCCCCTTTTCTATCTCACACGCAAGACAGAGAAGAATGGATCCCTGGCTGAGTCATTCCTATCAACTCTGAATATTGCAGGATGAATTTGCCTTCTTTACAGGTGCACTGACAAGTTAAGCAAGATTTAAGTAAATTTGATAGAGGCAGGCATGGGGCCCTCTTCTCCTTTGCATGATGCCCACTGGCAACTTATTAAGGTGTTCCAATCATAAGTGAATAAATGAACCAGACTGGGTACAGGCAGTATGCATATCTGCTTAGTTTTTCAACAGACATGTTCTTATAAATGCTAGAGTTGCGATCATTTGTACATAACTTGCATCAGGTACGTTTTTGGTTAAATAATATTTTATGACCTAATCTAAGAATTTAGTTGATGAGTAAAACATTGTTTCTATGGAGAAGTGCTTTCTTATTTGCAAATAACTAGTCTGTAAATGAACTTCTATAACATAAACCCTCCGTATTTTGGGGCCTGCTTGTCTCTAAGTTTATTTATTGATTCATTTTTTCCTCTGTCTCCAAATTTTTTCTCCATAGTATGTGTCTTAACATGCTGTGCTGGTCCTTCTCTTTCCTCTTTGTTCACTTTTTTCCCCATTTAAAAACTGAATCCTCTGAAAGCCTTGACCATGTGTTAATGCTGTATTCATAAGGATTAGGGATCAGCAGGGCTGCTGTGCAGCAATTCAGAAATTGAGTGCATCCTGGGGGTTGGTAGCACACAGCCTGCTATGTGCAGGAGGCATTGGCATTCCAGCAAAGGCATGTTAAATTTAGCAGCTGTCTTCAATTGTCATCAGGGATGGGGTGGAGATGGTTTGCTGTAATCGAGATCCATTTGGGAGTTTTGCTTAAAAGTTTCCTTTAAAGGATTCCTCTTAGGAGAACATCTTTCACCTATTATTTTCTATAAATTCTGAGCACTTTATAATAAAAACACACATGCACATGCATACTACTGCATGCCCCATGAAGCCCGAATTCTTTATGGCCATTTTGGATGTAAGGATTCCATTGAGTTCTATATAAACTACCAGGCTATTCAGTGAGAACTTATGGAGTCTATGAGTCTGGATATTTTCATTTATAAATTAGGTCTGTGCATAACCTGGAAATAAATCAGTTGGGAGAGGAAAAGCATGAGTTAGCACTTAGTTATGGTAGCAAATACAAACGTTTTTCCTTTTTCTGTGGTAGAAACTCAGGCAGATAATTTACAAAAGTAAACAAATAATTTTGTATTTTCTCTGTATCCTGTCCATCATCTAAACACTAATAATGGTGTAAATTTCAAAAGGAAGGTCTTTCATGAGGTGAGAAGATTATGAAAGGATAATAATTACATAAAATAATTGAAATGAGATAGTGATAGAAAAAAGTGCAGAACAAAGTTGATCTTCAGTCTTGAGCTACTATACTAACTTACAAAAATTTCTTACCGTATAAGAGTAACCAAAAATTTTTTCTATACATATCTGAGGTACTTGGTCTCTATATTTTTAAAAAACTGCAGATGCCCAGATGCATATCTGGGATTAGCTCTCTTATAGTTCCTTGTCAGGTCTTTTAATGGCATTGAAATTTATGTTGACCTGTCATATCATCCACATAGTTTTCAATTCTTAGTAATTTAACACAGTAAATGCAGAATAAGGAAGGACAGACTTCAAGAGAATTAGAAAGTGAATATTACCTTCACAGATAACCCACACACTAATCACACTCAGTTGAAAAGGTGCATATAGCTTGCCTGCCTGGAGCCCAGCAATGATCAGATACTTGCCCACTCAGAGCCTACCGACCAGTGTGTGCATGTAGGTGGGGATTTTTGCAGACCTCAGACCCAGCAACTCCTGTGGAACACTGCAGTAAATCTCCCTGCAGAGAGACTGGGTTGAGATCCTCCCAAATGTTTCAGGAGCTGAACATCTTGCCAGAGGAGCACAGCAGACTCAGTTCTATGAGCAACAGCAAGAAGAGGTGGGCCACAGCAGCCGGATCCAGCCAGCACATCTGGACAAGTTTCAACTTCGTTGATCCAGACTAAAATTTCAGTAATTGTTAATGGAATAACTGCACCAAAGCACTACACTAAAGGTCAAAGGACAGTGCCATACAAAATGACAAAGAGAAGGAGCAAGATGCAAACTCAGCCCCCAAGCACACCCAGGGCAAATACAAGAGACACTAGCACAGAAGAAACTCAGAATCACACAGCTAAAACCTCAGAATTACTAGCATCTGAAGTAAAGAAACAAATGCAGACACATATAGTGGAAATCAGATAAGAAATAACTGTTGAAGTAAAAGAAGAAATATATGAATTAATAGTGTCTGAAATAAAAATAAACTCCAAAAAGTATAAAGGAAATTAGATAAAAAATAACATCTGAAGTAAAAAAAGAAATCTCTGAATTAGTAGCATCTGAGATAAAGGACCAACTGCAGAAAGGTAGAGAGGAAATCAGATCAGAAATAATCTCTGAAGTGGAAAATGAAAGGATAGATATAATGAAAGAATTAGTAAATGCTTGTAAAAAGATATTGATAAAAACTTAGAGGAGAGAGCCAGGCGTGGTGGCGCACGCCTGTAATCCCAGCACTCGGGAGGCTGAGGCAGGAGGATTGGTGCAAGTTCAAGACCAGCCTGGGCTACCAAAGTGAGCTCAAGGCCAGCTTGAATTGCATAGCGAGACCCTGTCTCAAAAAGGCAAAAAAAAAAAAAAAAAAATAGAGGAGAATAGAAAAATAATGGAATCCTTAAATGAGCAAAATAGGAAAGAAATAGATCACATGAAGGTTTCTAAAGGACACACAGGAAAATAAAATCTCAATCACAAACTGGTAACACCATATCAGTGAAAGTAAAGATAAGAGTTTCAGATCTTGAAGACACAGTTGCAACTAGTGAAAAGATAATAAAGGATTTCATAAAAACAACTAGGATTCAGGAAAAAATAATTCAACATCTACAGGATGATGCAAGGATGAACAACATGAGATTAATAGACATGAACAAGAAAGAAGGAGTGAACACAAATGACATAAAAAGAATATGGTTAGAAGTAATAGCAGAATACTTCCGAAGTATGAGAAAACAACCTGAAATTCAGTTAACTGGTGCATACAGTACTCCAAATAGCATCCACCCAACTAAAAACACACTCAGGCATATCATAGCCAAGATTCTACAAATCCAGCAGAAAAATAATATAATAAAAGCAGCTAGAGAAAGAGACAAATTACATTTAAAGGAAAACCCACCAGAATAACAGCAGATTTCTCTTCACAAACCATGAAGTCAGGAAGAGAATGGAGCACAGTCAAGTCCTCCATGAAAACAAAGTCCAACCCAGATTGCAATAACCTACAAAACTGTCTTTCAGGTTTGATGGAGAAGTGATATGCTTGTACAACAAAGAACTAAAGAAATCAGTAATGACAAAGCCAAGGCTACAGAGACTACTAGAAGACATTTTAGAGAGGGACAAAAATGACCAGAACTCCATGAATGAAAACAGAAAGAACTCACCAAATGGGACAGCCAGTTACAGGAGAAAATTTGAAAATAGTAGGTAAAAAAAACCATACCAATAATAAGGCAGCACATTTCAATTATAACCATCAATGTAAATGGACTCATTTCTTCAATAAAATGTAATAGACTGGCACAGTGGATTAGGAAGCAAAATCCAAGAATATACTGTATACAATAAACACACCTAACTCATAAAGAAATTCATAGGCTGAAACCCAAAGGATGGAAAACAATACTACATGCCCCAGCACCTCAGAAAAAAGCAGGGGTAGCAATGATGTTTTCAGGTAATCTGAACTTCAAATCAAGATTAATCAAATGAAATACAGAAAGCCACTACATACTGGTTAGGGGGAAAAAATCAACACAAAGAGGTAACCTACATACATACGCACCCAACATGGGAGCACCAATCTATACAAGACGAATCTTAATAGACACCTAAAATCTAATGTCTAGCAGCACAATCTTTTTTAATTTTATTTTTTTATTAATTTTAATAAGAAATAACAATGAATAACAAAGTGACAGTTTCAAAACATGTTAGTAGTACATTTCAATATTTGATACAATGAATACTGTTGTCCTCCTATTAGTTATACAGAGCACAGGGTGTCGATGTTATAATTTTTCAAATCATTATTGGTACAACAAAATTTCTTTTCACTAAACTAAGAGAAAGTAGTTGTATACATAATCCAATGTTCGATAATCTCAGTGGGTTATTGGTCAAACTAGTGATGTTGGAAGATATCTTAACAGGAGAACTTAGCATCCCTTTATCCCAAAATGATTGGTCAATCAGACAAAAATATAAGCAAGGAAGTGGCAGTACTGAACCAGAGCTTAGAACGACTGGACTCAGCAGACATGTACAGTGTGCTCCACCCAACCACTTCTGAATACACGTTTTTTCAGCTGAACATGGGACATTTTCTAAAATAGACCAATACTAGTTCATGATTAAGCATATGCAAAAAAACAGAAATCACCCCATGCACATTATGTGACAATAGTACAATGAAACTGGAAAGAAATGACAAAAGAAATCACAAAACCCCAGAAACATGTGTAAATTAAGCAACACCCTCTGCAACAACCAGTGGGTTACAGGGGAAATTAAATAAGAAATTAAATAACAGTTTAATGAAAGTTCAAACACAACCTACCAGAATTTATGGGATGCAATGAAAGCCGTTCTTAGAGGGAAATTTATAGCTCTGAACTCATACATTAAGAAAAGAGAGCAGGAACAAACAAATACTTTAGTTCTACACCTACATCATCTAGAAAAGGAAGAATAAGCCAAACGCAGTGCCTAAAGATGGGAGGAAATTATAAAGATAGAGAAGAAATTAATTCAGTTGAGACAAAGAAAACAATACAAAGAATTAATGAATCAAAAAACTGGTTCTTCCAAAGATTAAACAAAATTGGTAAGTCCATAGCTAAACTCATTAAAAAGACAAAAGGTAAAACTCAAATTTGAGCAATAAGGAATGAAAAGGGAGACATTACCACAGACCCAGTGGTGATCCAGAACATCATTAATAGCTACTTCACCCTCACAGAAGTGAAGGCACAGATGAAATGGACAGATTCCTAGAAATATACATTTTATCAAAACTGAATCAAGAAGATATAAGAACTCTCGACCACCCAATAACAGCCAGTGAAATTCAAAATGTAATGAAAAAAAGGTTTTGACAAAGAAAAGTCCACATCCTGAAAGATTCACAATCAAACGTTATAAGAAATTTACAGAAGATATAATCACAATACTCCTCAAATTCTTCAATGAAATAAAAAAGGAAGCGATCCTTTCAAAATCATTTGTGGAGGCAAATATTACAGTGGTACCAAAACCAAAGAGTGACCCAATTAAGAAGAGAACTAAAGGGCAATCTTTCTCATGAACATAGATGTAAAAATCCTCTAAAATCCTAGCAAATAGAATACAACAAATCACTAAGAATATTATACATCATTACCAGGTATTCAGACAAAGGTCTTCTATCCAGAATTTATAAAGAACTAAAAAACATTAGAGTCCCAAAATTCAAAGACCCAATCCAGAAATGGGCATCCTATGTGTGTGTGTTTGTGTGTCTTATCACTAGCCATCTGAGAGATGCAAATTAAAACAACATTTCGATACTATCTGACCCTGCAAAGAATGACTATCATAAAGAAACCAACCAACAATAAACGTTGGATAGGCTGTGGGGGAAAAGGAACCCTTCTCCATTGTTGGTGGGAGTACAGACGAGTGCAACCATTATGGAAATCAGTGTGAAGACTCCTTGAAAAACTAGAATTAGAAATCCCACTCAAGCCACTATCCCCCTATTAAGATTTTTCCCAGAAGAACTGAAAACATCATATCATACTGATGTCTGTGCTCCTATGCTTACATCAGCACAATTTGTGATAGCTAAATCTTGGAAACAACTAAAATGCCCATCTTCTGAAAAAGAGTTTAGAAAGATACGGTGTTTTTATACAATAAAATGTTACTCAGCTATAAATAATGGTAAATTAGATGACTTTATATGTAAGTGGATGTATCTTGAAGATATACTCGTAAGTGAAATAAACCAGACCTACATGTGTAAAGGTTGTATAGTCTCCCTCATGTAAGTACTAAAAAGAAGAAATAACAATGGAAAGGCATAACATGGCTAAATGGAAAACAAGAACTTTTTTCTTTGTCTTTTTGAGACAGGGTCTCGCAGTTAGACTGGCCTTGAGCTCACTTCCGTAGCCCAGGCTGGTCTCGAACTCGCACCAATCCTCCTGCCTCAGCCTCCTGAATGCTGGGATTACAGGCGTGCGCCACCACGCCTGGCTGAAAACAAGAATTTAAGTATTAAACAACAAAGAGACAACAAGCAGAAAAGTTAGGAAAAATGTACTTTTACTAAAAATGTATTTTAGTATTACACATAGAAATGTGTAATACTAAAACCATACTTGGAATGATAACCATTCAGGTGTGTTAGATGTGCGTGTGGCTTCCAGTGTCATATCAATTATTACTATGATCTCCTTCAAATGTTTTTTTTTGTCTTTTTTGAGACAGGGTCTTGTTATGCAGTTCAGGCTGGCCTTGAGCTCACTTTTGTAGCCCAGGCTGGTCTCAAACTCGCATCGATCCTCCTGCCTCAGCCTCCCAAATGCTGGGATTACAGGCGTGCGCCACCACGTTCCGCAAATTTTTTTTTTTTTTAACGTAATAAAAGAGAATAAGAGATAAGGAAAAATGGCAAAGTATTAACCTGCTACTATTTTGTAAATGGTTAGATTTCTAAATTTCTATGTAAGAATATGTAAATGTTTTTTGTTTTGTTTTACTTTTTAGATATTTTAATCGGATTGAATAGAATATTGATGATTGAAGGAAAATATTAGGAAGAAGTGGAACACTGTGGCCAAGCCCAAGTCACACCCAGCTGGACAAGTTTGAACTTGGTAGATCCAGACCTGGTGCTAAGGCAAAAACTCTACCAAAGCTCTATACGAAAGGTCAGAAGACAATGCTACAAAACATGACAAAGAGAAGGAGCAAAATGCATTTTTTTCAGGCCCCAAGCCCACACAAAACAAAATGCTGGAAACAATAGCATAGAAGAAATTGGAAAACTCAAACCTAAAATCTCTGAGATAATAGCATCTGAACTAAAGAAACAACTGTAGAAAGATATAGGGGAAATCAGATCAGAAATAATTTCTGAAGTAAAAAGAAAGAAATAATAGCTATAATGATAGTACTAAATATTTCTAAAGAAGATAATGATAAAAAATAGAGAAAAATAGAAAAATGATGGAATCCTTGAATGAGCAATTTAGGACAGAAATAGAATGCACGAAGCAGGTTCAAAGCGCTATATAGGATATTAAAATCTCATTCACCAGCTGGCAAAACCATTTGAATGGAAGTGAAAATAGAGTGTCAGACCCTGAAGACAGTGTTGTAGCAAATAAAAAGGTAAGAAAAGATCTCTTAAAAACAACAAAGATGAAGGAAAAAATACTTCAATATCTTCAAGATGATGCAGAGATGAACAACATAACACTAATAGACATCAATAAAAATAAAAGGAGTAAGTACAAATTATAGAAAAGAATATGGGGAGCTGGGGAGATAGCACCGAGGCACAAGTGACTGCTGGAAAAGTGCAAGGTTGTGAGTTTGAACCCCGGTCCCACAAAAAATAAATAAATAAATAAATAAATAAATAAATAAATAAATAAATAAAAATAAAATAAAATAAAAGGATCCAGGGGGATGGCTCAGTAGTCTAAAGTGTCTGTGTGGGAAAGCTTGGGCGGCTTCAGGGATGGCGGTTCAATCCCCGGCACCACATGCTCCACCAGCCCTGCCCTTGGGGTGGGCTGAGACGGCCAGAAAAATGAGTGAATAAACAAAGAAAGGTTCTGAGACAAGAAAAAAAAAAAAAAATTCTTAAAAAAAAAGCCGGGTGTGGTGGCTCACGCCTGTAATCCCAGTACTCGGGAGGCTGAGGCAGGAGGATTGGTGCGAGTTCAAGACCAGCCTGGGCTACAAAAGTGAGCTCAAGGCCAGCCTCAACTGCATAGCGAGACCCTGTCTCAAAAAGACAAAAAAAAAAAAAAAAGGAAAGAAAGAAAGAAAGAAAGAAAAGAATATGGACAGAAATAATAGTAGAAAACTTCCCAAATCTGAGGAAATAATATGACACTCATATAGAACTCTGAATAACATCTACTCAATTAATACCACACCCGATATATAATAAAGATCCCAGAAATTCAGCATAGAAACAGTATAATAAGAGCTGCTAGACAAAAAAAAACAAACAAACCATATTTAAAGGAAAATCCATCAGAATAATGGCAGATCTCTTTTTACAAACCATCAAGTCAAGAAGAGCATGGAGCAAAGTACTTGAAGTCTTGCAAGAAAACAAATTCTAACCCAGAATGATATATCCTGCAAAACTCTCTTTCCAGTATAATGGAAAAGTGAAATACTTCCAGAACAAAGAACAATTAAAGAATTTCATAATGACAAAGGCAACCTCACACAGACTACTAAAAGATATTCTAGAGAGGGATCAAAATGACAACAACTCCATGAGGGAGAATGGAAAGAACCCACCAAATAAGGCAGACAGTTAAACACAGGAGAAAAAGAGGTATACAACAGCAATCTTTCAATTATTCTTTTGTACACAGAAGCAAAATATTTCCATCACCAAATGGACTTCACCTACACCCTCTGGGTCATGATTCTTTCTGGGCGTACAGGGTGGATTCAAGGAAATGTCATGGATTTAAGTGACACCTGGCCACCAGTAAGCATTATGGACACTGTCTATGGCCATGACATACAAGTAATTCACGTGATATCCTATTCCCCAAAACGGTTAGAAGTGCTGGTCACATATTTGTCATTCTAGACTTTATGTTATGTTTTATTCTTAATGATTCTTTACTATCATGAAAACTTTTTTTATTTTTTTTAGAATACCTGAAATTTTTAACCCTTTCTTTACAGGTTACTAGATCACTTTTGATTAAGAAAAATGTAAAAAGTTAGTAACTGCCAGATGTGAACACCAGATGGTGGCATGTGTCAATTTCCATAGAGTCCTGCTTTGGAGGATGTCTGAATGCACTGCTCAGGGTCTCTGCTTACACTTGCTGGTATCATTGGTTGCAGATTTTAGTCCACAGGTTGCTTTTCACCATATGTCTTTGTAAACTCTTCAGCATTCTTACAGAATTTTTTGTGGTCCTTAGAGTATTCATCAGCTAGGTCAGTCCAAAGCAGGTGCTCAGGCTGAGGGTCATTCACCAGTGCTAGGAGGGGCTGGGTTCCTTGGTCGGTCTTTGTCACTGGCTTCCTGTGCTAAACACTAATTACTGGCAGGCAAACTTGCCCCTTTTCCTCAGTGTTTGGGTGATAGAGCTTTGTTTTAAATGTGATCTTTCATGGTTTGAATGGATACTCTGCTGGAAAGTTGGTTTCAATTCTAAAGGCTCCCTTATCCTATGGATTGTCCAAGGCAATAAATTAGCTTCAGCAAGCTGAACATTTCTTCAAGCTACTTCATCAGTCTCCTGCTGGCTGCCATCTTGGATCTGGTGCTGCTGTTTTCCCTGAAAACTTTTCTTAGTTGACATTTTTGTATATATTATCCTACTGGGATACTATGTGAGTACAGTGAAGTGATCTCAGATTCACACATATGTTACACAACACTCTGGCCTCTCCCCTGGACTAACAATTAAAATTTTAATCTTGGAATATTTCTTTAAAATATTTATTTTAATGTTCAGTTAAGTATATTTAATGAATTTTCTGAATATTATTTAATTTACTTTTTATTATTTGTGATTTATCTTTGTCTTATAATCTACTTATAAGACATGGAATGATATTTTTCCTACTATTAGAAACTTTAAAAAGTATATTTTCATTGACTTTTTTTTGGCGGGGCTGGGGTTAGAACTCACGACCTTGTACTTACCAGACAGGCACTAGTGCCACAGGGCTGTCTCCACAGCCCCTTCCATTGACTTTACATTAGTTCTTCCTTGTCTTTTACACACACGTACACACACATGCATACACACAAACACACATATACACGTATGAAAAAATCATGTATATAACCTGACATAAGATTGATACTGTTTTGTAGAAACAATTATGTATTCATGAACCATAGGTGAAGACTCCTCACAAGGGACACCTGTTGTATGGGATTGTCATTCTTTGTTCCCATACATTTATTCTTTTTTCTTGATGGAAGAATGTTCTAAGATGTCTAGAGGATGTTTGAAGCTGTAGAAAATAGCAGTTCATCACACAGTGTTTTTCCCCAGGTTCTGTTGGCACTGCCAACTGGAAGCCAGCGACCAAGACCAACCAAGGAATCCAGTTCCGCATAGCACTGGTGAATGCCCCCTAACCTAAGCACCTGCTTCGGGCTGACCTAGCTGAAGAATACTCTAAGGACAGCAAAAAGTTCTGTAAGAATGCTGAAGAGTTTACAAAGACATACAGTGAAAAGCGACCTGTGAACTAAAATCTGCCACAAATGATTCCAGCAAGGTTCTCTCAGACAGGGTTCTCTCACATCTTACATCATGGTGCCTCACTTGCACCACTGCTTTTTGGCTTTAGAACAAGTAAAAATAAGAAGTCTTTGAACTCAAGTCCGGAAATGCTTGTGTATCACAAACAGCTTAACTTGATAGCAGATGACTGCCAGCAGAATTGCAGGTGTATAGTCTGGGCATTGTGAATATACTAGAAATGGGATGAATCAAGTCCTGGCTACAGACAGAGAGAAGTGTGCAACTAAAAATTTTTACATTGTTTATTTCTGTAATTTTCCACTCAACATTGTTGGACTTGTCTGTTGCAGGTAGGTAAAACTGCAGAAACTAAAGTGATGACTGCATGGCTATATGGATATGACTGCAACTCATTGAATGTGAACATAGGGGTTTAGCTACTATATCTTCATCAAAGGGATAAGGAAATGCTCTTCTGTTAAAATAAAGTTTTGATTTTTGGAACTAATTTCAATTCTTCTTTAAAAACTTAAAATGTGTCTGTGGTGCCTATGGTGTGTAACACTGTTAGCTCTCTGTATAGTCAAAGAGTATAACATAGCTAAACAGAAATACTTCAGGAATCACCCTTTATTCTTACATTATGCACATGAATTGAATTCTGAATTACCAATCCACACATCTCACAGCAAATTTTTTAGTTAGCTTTGCATTTGTGTTCTCATTTCAAGTTTTTGTCATTTAAAAATAAATTTGAGTGGTAAAAGCAGAAAAATCAGTATTTCTTCTACCTGAAAATATCAGTATTCATCAATCTGGAGGATGTTCATAAATTCAGCTTTCAGTTTACTTGTTAATTAACACTAGAAGATATCTACACGAAATGGAATTCAGATATGGTAGCTAACATGTCAGCTGCTTGTTTTAGCCTTAAGCTTGAGCCAACTAAGTATCATATAAACTACAAATTCCAAAAAGTGGATTTAAAGCTCTAATTTATTTTACATAATTTATTTTGGAATCATTCTGAAACCTATTTAGGGAAATATTTAGCAGCCATTTTTAAAGGAAGATGTGCTGTGTTGTAGTTAATTAAGCACTTGGGTGGCTGTGCAGCAGACTGGAGGATCAGTGGGATTTTCAATGAGTGAGCTACTTTCTTTACCCTGACATAAGCTAGTCAGAGGAAAATGACTATGTTGTGAATTTGCAGGCATTTACAAACATGTTTTCATTTGATGCTTACCATAGGTGGCAGTAGTACATTACTGTTCATTACCTTGTAGTAAGTTTTCACAAGCATACTCTATCTAAACCTAGCTGGCCCCCAACTTGATCTGGTTGCCAGGAAGGCATCAAAGACACACCGTAGCTGGAAAATCAAAATAGAACAATGAAGCACCAAGTGAAGTCTTTTTTTTTTCTTTTTCCTTTTTCTTTTGAAGTTTATTTTAAAGAATTTAATAGTAATAATAATAATAATAATAATAATAATAATAATAGATAAAGCATTAGGGACAGTACACATTTAAAAGAAGAAGGTGAGGCTGGATGTAGTGGCACACACCTATAATTCCAGCACTTGGGAGGCTGAAGCTAAAGGATCAGCGTGAGTTCAAGACTAGCCTGGACTACAAAATTGAACTCAAGGCCAGCCTGAACTACATAGTGAGACCCTATCTTAAAAGGACAAAAAAAAATAACCAATTAACGAAGAAAGAGAGAGAGAGAGAGAGAGAGAGAGAGAGAGAGAGAGAGAGAGAGAGAGAGAGAGAAGGAAAGAAAGAAAGAAAGAAAGAAAGAAAGAAAGAAAGAAAGAAAGAAAGAAAGAAAGAAAGAAAGAAAGAAAGGAAGGAAGGAAGAAGAAAGAAATTCAGCCATGGTTGATATATTGCACATTGCTGTCCTCAGTATAGATGGTAGGTTATAGACATTAGGATAATGGTAAAAGCAGGTAAAAGGAAATAGGCATTTGTAGTACAATCATCTCAACTATCATATATATATATATATACTTGATTTCCCCCCCTTTTTTTCCTATTTTTTTCTGCTTTCCCTTATTTCCATTATTTATTCCATATACTCAATTTCTTTCTATTGAATTATTTCTACTGTACCTTTCAGATTTTACTTATTCATTCAGGTTTTACACTAGGGAAGCAACACAATGTTTATACATCTGGTTGTGCTATATTCACTTATCAGAATAACCTCTAGTTGCATCCATTTACCTACTGAACTTCAAGATTGTGTTTATAGCTGAGTAATACTCCATTGTGTAAAAACACCACATCTTTTTTTTATCCATTCCTCAGCAGGTAGACATTTGGATTGTTTCCAAGATTTAGCTATGATGAATAACACTGCTATAAACATGAGGAAAGTGATTGATGATGTACAGTTTTCCTAAGGAGAGTCACCTAGAGAGAAAACATTTTCTCAGGCTTTCATAGAGAGTGAATTGATCAAGTAATGGCCATGATTCCTCCAGATGGCTGACACTGACAAAAGTTCTACAAACCACAGTACATGGATTGAGAGTAAATCCTGAGGGGACCTGCTTGATCTTGTCAGATACAAAAGTTACATTTTTTTATAATATAGGTCTTGCTTTATCTTAGTCTTAACCATCCAAGAGAAAAGTCTAACCATGAGGCATAAAAAGGAAAGCCATACTAATATGCTGAGTTGTAAAAGGCTCGTCAACAGCTTCTGATAATGCCAGATGAGCTGATAATCCACGACTCTAATGGACTATTGGACTAAATATACAGGTACTTTCTCTTTGTGCAACGAAAAGAAAGATCTGTACTGATGAGGTTTAGACAAGAAATCATGTCTACCTCTTATACTCTGAACATCTATAATGAAGACAACAATATGCAATGTATTAATTATTTTAAATAAAAATAATAAATAAACATGGGTGTACATGTATCACTGTGGTATGATGTTTTCTTTTGCAAAAATAGTCAGAAGGGTAGGAATTAAATTGAATAGTGTATTAGTTACTTTTTGCTCGTTGCTGGGACAAATACCCAACACTCAAAATGAAGGAAGGAAAGGTTTATTTAGCTCACAGTTTGTGGAAGTTTCAGTCCATATTCGGCTGGCCCAAGGCTGAGTGGAGCAGGGTGGAGAGCATCCAGTTCATGGCAGCAGAACAGCAACAAAATGGCAGCAGAGGCAGCCAGTCAATCAGGGCAGCAGAGCAGCAGCAACAGCTAGAGCTCCAGTCTGTCTCTCTGTCTCTCTTTATATTACATTCAGGCTCTCCACCTTAGCTCCCTCCCCATAATCCCAGAAGTACTTCCACTCATAATCCCATCAGTACTAAAACCCATAATCCCAGGGATCATGGATCAAGTCTCAAACTCTAGAAGTCCCCGCCCAATGATTCCATGAGGCTTTGGGGGGACAACTAGACATAAACCATAACAAATAGGATTTCCAATTTTAATTTTTAGATGTGTCCAAACTTATTTCCATAGTGATTTTGCCAGTGTACATCCTCACCAACAGTGGAAAAGTGTTCCTTTTCTTCACAGCCTCCCCAACATTTATGATTAGTTTATTTCTTTATGTTAGCCATTCTTTCTAAAGTATGACAGAATCTCAATGGTGTTATAAATTTGCATTTCTCAAATGACCAGTGTTGTAAAACATCTTTCCATGTTTTTTTTTTTTTTTTTTTTTTTTTTTTTTTTTTTTTTTTTTTTTTTTTTTTTTTTTTTTTTGTCATTTGTATTTGTTTCTCTGAGAAGTGTGTATTCATTTCAGATGCCCATTTTTGGATTGGATCTTTGAATTTTGAGGCCTCAATTTTCTTAATTCTTTATGTATTCTAGATAAAAGACTTTCATCTGAGTGACTGTTGGTTAGAATTTTTTTCCAAATTAGGGGTTATTTTTTCCCTCTGTTGGTGATTTCTTTTGATGCAGAAACTTCTCAGTAAGATGAGATCCAAGTTGTTGATTCTTCAAAGTATTTCCTGAACAAGTTGATTTTTGTTCACGAATTCTGCATATCCTAATGTCTTCAATATTTCCACTTACTTTCTGTTTCTCCATATTTAGTTTTTCTGTGTTTATGTTTAGATCTCAATTTTTCAGCGTCATTTTTTAAAGAGCCTACCTTTCTTCCAGTGAATATGTTTGGTCCCTTTGTCAAAGATAAGGTGACTGCATGTGTTTGTAGTTGTGTCTGCATCTCCTAATGTATTCCATTGATTCTCCTGTCTGCTTTTTTGACTGTATCATGTTGATTTTACCACTATAGCTTTGTAGTATAATTTCAAATTAGGTGTTGTAATGTCTCTTGTCTTGCCTTTTTTGGCCATGATTGCCTTAATTATTTTAGGTCTTTTCCAGGTCCAAATGAATTTTATGAACATTTATTCTAGACTTGTGAGGTATATTTATGTTATTTTGATAGGGATTGTAATAAGTCTGTATAATAATTATAGTCATATGGCCATTTTCACAATGTTTGTTCCTCCTGCCCAGGACAAAAGAACATCTTTCCATTTTCTGAAATCCTCTTCCATCTTTTTACAGAGTATTGTTATTTTAATTATACAGCTCTTTTACTTCCTTTGTTAGATTAATTCCAAAGATTTTCATTTATTTGGATGACATTGTGAAGGTAATTATTTCTCTAATTTCTCTCTCAGTGAGTTTTTAGTCTGTGAAGAGGAGTACTATTGATTTTTGGTGTTGATTTTGTATCCAGATATGGTACTGAATTTGCTCATTATTTCTATAAATTTTTTGGTTGAAATTTTTGGTCTTCCATGTAGTGTATTACATCATCTACAAAGAATGATAATTCTACATCTTCCTTTCTGATTCTTTTCCTTTTATTTATTTCTCTTGTCTAATTGTTCTGGGTAATGTTTCCAGAATTATCTTGGATGGTAATGATGACATTAGACATACTCATCTTGTGCCTGATTTTAGCATGAAAGCTCTCAGCATTTTTCCATTTAGAATAATATTGCTCGTTGGTTTGCCATGGGTAGATTTTGTCAGATTGAGGTATAGGCCATCTATTGAAACTTTCTATAGGGACTTCTTTTTTTTTTTTTTTTTACCATGAGTGAGTGTTGGACTTTGTCAAAAAATTTTTCTCCATCTTTTGAGAAGATCATGTAGTTTTTGCTTCTGGTTCTGATGATATGGTATGTTATGTTTATATATTTGCACCTGTTGAACCAACCTTCCATCCCTGGCATGAATCCCTGCTGTTTATGGTGTATAATGTTCCTGATGGTTTTTTGCATTCTGTTTGCCAATATTTTATTGAGGATTTCTGGATCTGCGTCCAAGAGAGTGATTGTTCTATGGTTCTCTGTTTCGGTAGGTCTTTCTTTCGTTTTAGTATCAGTATAATATTTGCCTCTAGAAATAAATTATTGAGTATTACTTTCTTCTCAATTTCATTGAAGAGTTTGAGGAGTATGTAAATATTTTGTAGAATTCAGGTGTGAATCCATCAGTACCTGGACTTTTCTTTGTATTTTTTTATTACATGTTCAATTTCATTGACTTATACTGAGTTATTCAGAGCTTTTATATCTTCTTCATGATTCAGTTTTGGTAATGTGCTAATATCTAGGAGTCTGTCTTCTATTTCTGTGCTTTCTAGTTTATGACAGTAAACATATTCTAAGTAGTACTGATGATCTCAATTTCCTGAGAATCTGTACCAATTCCACCCTTTTCATTCCTTATTGCTTTGCTATGATGTTTTTCCCTCTTTTTGCGGAGGTTGGCCAAGGTTTTATCAATCTTATTAAACTTTCAAATATTCAGCTCTTTGATTCATTAATTATTATAGTTTTCTTAATCTCAATTGCATTAATTTCAATCTAATCACTAAAATTTCCTCATGTCTTTGGGTTTTGGACTCAATTGGCTCTTCTTGATGTGGAAGCTTGAGATGCAGCACAAAGGTATTTATTTGTTCTCTTTCTGTTTTCCTAATATGTGTGTTTAGTGCTATACATTTTCTTCTGAGAACTGCTTTCACTGCATGTCACAAATTTCAGTAAGTTGTGTTTGAATTTTCATTGGTTATTGTGGAGAGTACTGGTTTAATTTTTCCATTTACTTATGGGTGTTTTCCTGTTTGTTTTGTCATTAATTTCCTGTTTCATCATACTCTGGCATTAGAATATGCATGGAATAATTTGAGTTTTCTTGCATTTACTTAAGGATGATTATTGACTAGACTGTGGTCTATTTTAGAGAACACCCTATGTGCAGCTGAAAAGAATGTTTATTCAGATGTTGTAGGGTGGAACACTCTAAATGTCTACTAAGGACATTTGTTTAAAGATTCAGTTCTGTACTGCCACTGTTTTACTAATTTTTGGTCTAGTTTTTCTGTTTTGGATAATGAGGTATTAATATCCCCTTTTAGGATTATGTTATGAGTTACTAGATTTTTTTGTTAGTTAAAATCTATTTTATCTTATCTTCTTGAAGCTTTCTCCTAACAAGTATATAGTAATCTTCTTTATCTCATTCAATCATTCTTACTTTGAAGTTCACATTATCTCTGAACGACATAGCAACACCTGCTTTTTTCCTGATTTCCTGGTGCATGGAGTATTTTTTACATCCTTTGACTTTCAGTTCGTGAATTTCCTTTTGAGTTAATGTCTTTCTTGTATGCAACAGATCATTGGATTTTATTTCTTGATCTACTCCGCCAGTTTATTTCTTTCAATTGGTGAATTGAGGCCATTTGCATAGGCAGACACAGCATTGGCTTATCTTTGTCAGGTCATCCTGCTGGCGATTCCTACTTTTTCTGTGTTTAATTGCTTGTTCTGTTTTGTGGTTTATTTCTCTTGTTGTTCCTGGAGTTTTAGTCATTTTGACTTCTCTCTAGAATATCTTTCAGTCCTCTTTTTTGGGGATGGTTTCACGGTCATGAATTTCTTTAGTTATTCTTTGTTATAGAAATATTTTATTTCTCCACTAATTTTGAAAGTGTTTTGTAGGTCATATCAATATGGGATGTAAGTTGGTTTTTTTTCAGGACTTGAAATAATTCACTGCAATCTGTTCTTGACTTGATACTTTATATTGAAATCTGCTGTGATTTTGGTGGACTTTTTATGTTCTCAATCAGTGTTTAGTATGTTGCTCTTGTGCTACTTTTCTTGGCTCTTGATTATCATATGTCGGTGTAGATTTATGTTAGTTGATGTTATTTCGAGTTATATATGCCTCATTTATCTGAATATCAGATTCTTTCCCCATACGTGAGCAGTATTTGCTATTATTTTTGCAAATATTCTTTTTATATTATTTACCTTGGCTCCTTTTTCTTTATTGATGCCTATTATTTTTATCTTAGTCTTCTCTGTGATTTCTTGTAGCTGTTGAATTATTATTTCCTGGTTTCTTTCCCTTTCATCAACTTTATTGGAAATCAATAATTATATAGAATATTAAAATTATAGAAAAATATTGAAATATGAAATATATAAGATGTAGACAAAGTGAATTTTAGAGAAATAATTTTTGAAAATTATTTGGAAAACTTTATTTAACTTGCAAAATCAAATAGCAACTTATTCCAAATTAGAAGAAAAAATGAGCAAGTGAGAAAGAAACTAGACTAATACAAAGGACTGAAAGAAAAAAATCTGTCCTCATTGAATTTATTGAATTTTATGCTTAGCAAACATATCTTTGAAAACTAGAAGTAAAAATTTTCCAGGTATGCAAACTCAAAATATTCTGATATCTCCAGATGTAGCATATAGAAAATAAAAACAACCATAATCCAGAAGGCAAGAGAAGTTGCTGTATGGTCCTGAACAAAGAATACAGCTCTCAAAATGATAGTTATGCAGAAATATGTAAAATATAATTGTATTAGATGAACCTATTTAAAAGGCCATTGAAGATTTCTACAAAACAGTATGGATATTATGTCAGAAAAAAAAATATTTTTACATGTGTGTGTGTGTGTGTGTGTGTGTGTGTGCAGGTATGGGTATGTGTAAAAGACAAGCAAGAAATAATATAAAGTCAATGGAAACAGAGATATGCTTTTTGAAGCTTCTAATACTAGAAGAAAATATATTAAATATCATATTATGTTTTATAAATAGATTGTATGTCAAAAATACATATAAATCAAAAATAAAATTAAACAATATTCAGATAATTAATTAAATACTAAATTAAACATCAAATTAAATATTTTAAAACAATAGTCCAACATTATAATTAAACTGTGGATCTAATGAAGAGACCAGATTGTTGGGTAACATATCTGCGAATCTGTGATAAATTCAGAGTACTCACACGGTATCTGAATAAGTTGGTATATACAAAAAATTCAACTAAGAAAAAGTTTTCAAGATAGTAAAGAATTAGTACAAATAAATTATAAGATAAATACTGGAATGGCAAACATATGACTAGCACTTCTAATAGTTTGGTGATAGGATATCGCTCAAAGTACTATTATGTCGTGGACACGGACACTGCCTGTCATGATTACTCGTGGCAAGCTGGTTGGTTGGTGCTCCATTCCTGGGCGCCACTCCTTTCCCTATGGGCCATCTCATGCAATGCCCACCCGCCTGCCCCAATTCAATGCAGCCCGGCTGCTTGGTTGGTTCACTGAGAGAAAAGTAAGTTGACTCAAGTCACTGAGATTTTATATATATATATTTTTTTTATTTTTTGAATGCTTGCACTGCACACGTTTTATTCACACTCTGATTTTTTTTTTTTTTTTTTTTTTTTAGAGAGCATAGGTTGATTCACACAGTTCACACCAATAACACACAGTTTAATTGGTTGGTTAATAAGCGTAAAAAGGTATCTGCTTTGCTGGGAATGGTGCGATTTCAATTTGCCCTTTATAATCGGGCAGAAAAGCATTGTCCTCGTCCCATACTCCCAGTGGTTGTATTGGGTTGTATGTTTGAGGAGCTCTAAGTCTTCCCTTTAGCATAAGTTTGCCTCTCCAGTAAAAGGAAGCAAATGTTTTTATCTTTGCATTTTTGATTATATTTTGTTTGAATGAGTTGGTAAATTGTGGACTAAGTCTTAGAAATATCTGACCTGGAATGTTGTCATCTACTGTAAATGCTGCTGATTGCTTTAGAGAAGGTGGCTTGTCATATGTCCCTCTCTTATCACATATGGGACCGTGAGGATAGTATGGTCCCACTCCATCAACTGCTACAAAATCACTATATGTGTTTATCATTGGTATCTGGTTTTTTCCTTCTCTTGGGTTATTGTCACTAGTAGATCCTGGTGTGCTTGTGGATGATGTCGCACCAGAGTCTGCTCCTATGCTCTTTTGCCACCAGCTTTGGTAGCTATTTTCTGCCTGTGCTTCCTGCCACCACTCTGCGTTTACATACTTTTCCTCTTTATTTTCTTGCTTCCCCCCATGAGAGTAATCAAATATCATTCTGTTTGTTCCATTGTCGTCACCTCTCCAGTATTTGGTTTGGTTGCTAACTTGCCCTAGATTCATAAACTGACCTCCTATTGGTCCCAGTGCCACTGCAGGTCCACCTTTTCCTGTTTCAAAAATATATTGAGGAGCTAGCTGCCCGACTTGGTGTTGCCTTTTCCTAATTGCCTCACTGTATAGTGTGTCTGGCCTTCCTTGCCTGATTCCAAATTTTTGCTTACTGCCAACTAACTCTGCTCCCTTGTTTGTTTCATAGTTTGGTTTAATTCTTGGAGCTCTGCCTAACATTCTTGTGTCCTGAATGTTCTTTCTTAGGTTGATTGGTTTTGTGTTAAATTTGTATGTGCCGCTGTACCAACTATCTCCTGTTCTGAGCATTTCAATTGGGATTGTGTTTTCAAATGTCATGAAGAGTTGCCTCCAGCTAGGTGTCCATATTTTCTCTCCATATCCCTGATTGTCTGCAGATGGTGTGAATTCATTAAAGTAGTTGGCATAGTACCCATACTGTTCTAGTTGGTTGGTTTGCCATGGCTTATAACCTAGTGTTGTGAACAATGCCCCGTCACTTGACCATGGGAATATGTTATTGGTGTCTTCTGCAATGAGCATGGTTGCTGTGAGGTCATTAGTGTACTGTATTTGTGCTGGAGTTGTGGCGGTTTCTGTCATAGTTTTTATAGAGATGTTAAATATTTCCTGTTCTAGTGTTAGTAGCTCTAAATCTTTGCATGTAACTGCCATGTCATAGAAGTCGCTGGGACTCATCCATACCCCCCACGCGTTTGAGTCTAGCAAAAACCATGGTGTTAATATTTGCGCATGCCCGTTGCTTTTCCAGCCATTGGGCTTGTCTGATGTGCTTCCTGTAATGTCTTTTGTGATTTGCAATGTATACTCATCATAATCAGCTTCATTCAAAATTATGTGTCTGCTAGCATTACATGTTATATAGACATACTCCCCATCATATTTCCATTCAGTTGTGTTGTTAAAGTTCCCAGTACTTTTACCAATCCCCCCCCCCCTTCTCCCGCTATACCTGGTTTGTCTGGCCCCACGGCGTGAACTTCAGAAGTGTCCATGTCCTCCGTGCTCTCCATTTCTTCTTTTGCTAGTCTGCCAGCAACTCTTCTTTTTTTTTTGCTTGGTGCTGGTCTTTTTTTGATGGTTGGTTGCTCATTTTTTGTCTTTTAGCTGAGGAAGCTAGCTGTGGTGCTACTGCTCTTTTTGCTCTAAATATAAAGTTTCCAAGTTTGCCTCCCCAGTCAGTTAGTGAGTCTGTGTCTTTTATAAATTGGAGGTCTGCTTCGTTGAAGTGAAGGTAAGGATTGTGTCCTTGACTCTGAAGTTCAGCGTAATGCTCATCATGTTTTTTGGCAGCTTGATCAGTTGGGTTGCTTGGTTCTTGTCCGTGAAGAGTGTTTCCTGGTCCGAGGTTGTAGCCCAGAAGCGTGTACCCTGAAATAGATGGAATTGGTTAGTACTTTTGCCCACACATTATGCGAAATGTTTGTCTTTTTTTGTTATTTTTCTTACCTGTTCTGGGTCTGTTGATGCTTGGCATTTAGTTGGCTGGATCCAGCATGGCCTCGTCAAACCACCAGTCCGCGATGTCCCATGTGAAAGGCTGAGTTTCCAGACAGCTTTGTCCCTCTTTGGAGACAGAGTTGTCGGCCTCTCCCTTCGCGGGGTTATCGCAATCAGCGGAATCGTCTCGATGGTTTGAGGTCGATGAGTCTTGCTCAGTTTCTGGAGAACAGCTTTTTTGAGATCGTCGAGACCAGGCATCAATACTGGAATCTTTGTCGAATATGTCCCACTCCTCGAGGTGTAGTTCTTCTAGTTCATGGTCTGCGTCTGCGGCTTTTATAATGTCAGTGAGTCTCCAGGACTCCTCCCATTGTGGTATGTCACCCCAGTGCTCAGCATAAGAGCTCATGGTTGGGTGATATCCAATCTCCTCTATAGTCTTAAAAATGTTTGGTATTTCTTTAGAGTCAATTAAACCAAACCTACCATCCAGCGTGGTGGTGAGTTTGATGTTTACGCACCTGTGTTTAATTGGTTCGGTGTGTTCAGGCCTGATTTCACAACCGATTCTGACGACTGTGATGTCTTCATTAGAGGTCATGATCACTGGAGTGGGCTCTATTGACTTACTCCCTTTTCCTTTTTGATCTAACCTGATGCTCTGACCAGATATTATTGCCTTAAATTGATTTACTTGCTGTCCTAGATTGCCGGCCTCCTCTATCCACATTATGTTTTTGTTGCAGCAGTCATTAAATGGAAAGTTAACGTTTGATGGATTATAGCATCCAACATTACCAACCAACTCACATATTTTCTGTGCAGTTCAGCTTTTCCCAGTGCTAGCTGGTCCCTGTAATAGGATTGTGTTACGCTTTCCTAGCTGCTTGTTTAAGCAGCACATGATTGCATGAGTTACTTGGTATGGATTGTAGTTGTTCAGTTTAAAAATTGTGAACATTTTAGTCTGCTCTATTCTGCTTGTCTTTGTTCCTTTTTCAGCAATCATCTCATACGCTGTCATGAATTTAGACATTCTTAACAAAACCATCTCCATGATTGTCCTAATCAATATCTCTCCTCCTGGATTGGCTATGTGTGCAATGTAACTTTCTGGTTCTTCTATCATCCACTGTTCGATTGATGTTATTCTCTTATTATATAGGGTGCATATTGTCTCTGTCATGCTTTGCTCTTTTTTAGCTTTTTCCTGCCTCATTTTTTTTTTTACTGTGGCTCTGTTATTTCTGCTGCGGTGCCTGTGTCTGCGGTCTCTTCCTGGTTCCTAATTATTCTCAGCATGTGTTTCCTCACTTGCAGTCTTGTGTCATAGTTTAGATAGTCTATAGTGTTTTTGCTGTCAGAGCTTCTACAGTAAAATGTATCACTGTTTAAGTATTCTGGCCCCTTATTTAAAAAGTAGTTTGTTATGTATTCTTTTAAATTAACCTTCTTAACATAGTGTTTCTTAGTTGTGCTGTTTTTATAGCATAGCAGATCGACCCATCCATTTTCTTCAGCTATCTTTCTAAATTCTATGGCATGCTGAGCAGATATGTTTTTGTTAAGAATTGTTAGTAGATATTTTCCCCACTCAATTGCTAGCCTCTTTTGAATCCATTTGGCGTTTTTGTTGTTATTGTCTTTGATGGGCAGTAGCACATGTATATGCCCGCCCAGGTAGCTACCGACCTCAGACTGAATAAACATCACTATGTCTTTTGGCTCGAGTTTTCTGATCTGGAAAAAATCAAATAAGCATTTCTGTGCAGTTGCCAATAGGTTACTCACCACCAGCTGTGCTTTGGTAGTTGGTTTTCGTCGATGCATGAAATCGCTTTGACGTGAGCCTCTGCCAGTTCGGCGATGTCTTTCATTCTTGACTTTCTGTTAAAGTCTGTCCACATAATTTCGGTGGTGTCTAACGTGATGTCTTTCGTCTTAAACACCAGTCCAATTCCCTCCACATCCGCCTCATCCTTGAGCCAGGAGATCACCGCTAGAATTGCTCTGTCGTCTTGCGCAGACATGGTTAGAACTGTCAGCCTGTGACTCGCTTCTGCTTTATATAGTGTTATCTGTTGTGGTTTAAAAATCCCTCGCAAATGTGTTGCCGCCTAAATCTAGCCGCCACCCTTTTTTGAATCTGGAGCCAAAAACTCTTATCTTCCTGAGCAACCAGCCAGCTGAACTCACGAAGTGAACTTGTGGGACTGAGCTCTATGTTATTTCCTTGAATCCACCCTGCAGACCTGGACATAATCATGACCCATCGGGTGCAGGAAAAGTCCATCTGTAGAGTATGCTTATGGAAATATTTTGCTGCTGAATACACAAAAATAATTGAAAGACTGCTGTTGTATACCTCTTTTTCTCCTGTGTTTAATTGTTTGCCCTACTTGGTGGGTTCCCTCCATTCTCATTTATGGCGTTGTGGTCATTATGATCCTTCTCTAGAACATCTTTTAGTAGTCTGTGTGGGGTTGCCTTTGTCATCATGAAATTCTTTCTTTTTTTTTTTTTTTTTTTTTGTCTTTTTGAGACAGGGTTTCAGTATGCAGTTCAGACTGGCCTTGAGCTCACTTTTGTAGCTCAGGCTGGTCTCGAACTGACACTGATCCTCCTGTCTCAGCCTCCCAAGTGCAGGGATTACAGACCTGTGCCACCACACCTGGCATAAAATTCTTTAGTTGTTCTTCATCCTGGAAGTATTTCATTTCTCCATTATACTTGAAAGAGTTTTGCAGGATATATCATTCTGGGTTGGAATTTGTTTTCTTGCAAAGTTTTTAGTACTTTTCTCCTTGCTCTTCTTGACTTAATGGTTTGTAAAAAGAGATCTGCCATTATTCTGATGGGTTTTCCTTTAAATATTATCTGCTTGTTTTCTCTATCAGCTTTTAGTGTACTGTTCCTGTGCTGAATTTCTGGGATCTTGATTATTATATGTCTGGGTGTGGTTTTAATTTGGTTGATGTTATTTGGAGTTGTTTATGCTTTGGTTAACTGAGAGTCAGATTATTTCTCCATGTTTGGGAACTTTTCTGCTATTACTTCTGTCCATATTCTTATTATATCATTTATATTGACTCCTTCTTTCTCATTAATGCCTATTAGTTTTATGTGTTCATTTTTGCATAATCTTTCAGATGCTTCATCCTAGTTGTTTTTAAGATATCTTTTCTTCCCTTTTCATTTGCTGCACACCATCTTCAAGGTCTGACATTCTATTTTCCCTTTCATTCAAATGGTTTTGCCAGGTTGTGATTGAGGTTTTAATTGCCTGTGTAGCACTTTGAACCTACTTCATGCATTCTACTATGTTCCTAAATTGCTCATTAAAGGATTCCATCATTTTTCTATTTTCTATTTTTTATGTGTGTCCTTTAGAAGCATTTAGTACTTTCATTGTAGTAATCATTTCTTTTTTTTTTACTTTAGAAATTATTTCTGATCTGATTTCCGCTATACCTTTCTGCAGTTGTTTCTTTATGTCATATACTATTATGTCAGAGTTTTCATGTGTGTGACTGACAATTTCTTCTATGCTATTGCCTCTTACATTTTTTTCTGGGTGGGCTCAAGGCCTGAGAGTACATTTTTCTCCTTCTCTTTGTCATGTTATATAGCCCTGCCTTCTGACCTTTTGTGTAGAGCTTTGGTAGAGTTCTTACCTTAGCACTAGGTCTTGATCTACCAAGTTCAAACTCATTCAGGTGGGCGTGGCTTGGGTTTGACTACTGTGCTCCACTTCTTCCTGCCCCAGCCCTTTGAGGTGAACCTGTTGTGCCACTCTGGTAAGATATTCTGCTCCTGAATCTGTTGGGGATGGCCTACCTCTAGCTTCTCTGCAGTGACTTCTACTTCAGGTTGCACACCTGTCCTGTCTGATGTATGAATTTCCACTCATATGCTGGGCCTTCATGCTGCACTGAATGAGTTTCTAGTGGACCCTGTGTAGTCTCACTCACATACAAGGACTGGGCTGTCTCTGGAATGAAGCTGCAGCGGGCTCTAGGAAGTCCCACTTATATTCTAGGCCTGGGCACTGGCTGGAATGAAGATCCAGCTGGCTCCAGGCACTCTCACTCACACACTGAGCATGGGCTCTGGCTCAAACTGAGATCTGGCAGGCTCTATGCCTCCTGGTTTCCTTCTGCTTTAGAGAAACCTTTCCTTTCCTGGTCTCCAGCTGCTACATTGTCTTTAATGTCTTAAAGTGTGTCTTCAGTTTTGTTCAAATGTTTTTGATAATTTTTAAAGGAAATTTTATTTTATTTTTATTTTTATATTATGCTCAGCTCAGCTCAGCCTGCCCTGGGTGTAAGGCTAACGCAGCATGTGGTGCTGGGGATCAAACCCTTTCCCTACAGTTGCCTAACCTTTCTTAAGCAGGTACTTTAGACCTCTGAGCCATCTCACCAGGCCAGGAAGTTTTAATTTTGTATATATTTCTTTTAATCTGTTTCACAAATCTGTTTGTGTCCTACATTGCTCATTCAACATTTCCATCATTTTTCTATGTTTCTCTGTTATCATTCTCTTCTCTAGATATGCTCACTAATTATTTTGTCATTGCTACCATCTCTTCTTTTCTCCTCAGAGATTATTTCTGATCTGATTTGCTCCAGGCTACTAAAGTAGATTCTTTACTTCAGTTTCAATCATTTGAGAGACTTCAGGTGTATGTCTTCCAATTTCTTCCCTGTTGATGTATCCTGAATTTGCTCTGCATAGACTGGACACTTGAGATTGAATTTTGCTCCTGTATTTTTCATTTTCTATTTCAGAAAAAAACACCTCTCAATCTGATTTCTGTGATACTTTCTGTAAAATTTTGATAGTAGCTCACCATATCACTGCTCTCCAAGCTGCTGTACAAAAACTTTGCTCTTTAAGAATCTCTTGTGTGTGTCAGAGTTTCTTGGTTTGTGTTTGTTACAAGATCCAGCCTTCTTTATTGAGAGTGAGATTTGTTTTCTGTTTGGCACAGTCCTGTCCTCCAGTATAGAGCTCTGGTGAGGTTATTACCCAATCTTTCCCAATATTATTATCAGTGGGAGAACATGTGGTTAAGACAGATATGATATCCTAATTACAGTAGTACATTTATTAATCCTAATGATAGCAAGTCCGATTTAGAAATTGACAAATTTTGGTAACAAATAGTTTTGCACTTCAGACAATAGGTGCAAACATTATATTTGTATAACAACACAGATTGTAAATTGGGAAAGTGTATGCAAGTTAGTTTCCGTGAGTTCTTTTATTTTTTAGGGAAGGGTCTACAAGGTGGTTAGGGTCTCACTATTAGATGGAACTTGTAGTGATCCACCTGTTTACATCCTCTCAAGAGCTGGGATTATGGTGTCCTGCCATCATGCCCAGTCTCAATTGCAGTTTCAGCATGCCCTGGGGGCGAGGCTGGCACTGCAGGCCTGGGGATTGAATTCCCAGCTCACGTGCCTGTTTGCAGGCACTTTAATCCACTGAAATATTTGTCTGTCCCTCCCCTGAGCTCTGTTTAGAAACATCCCCACCATGTTTCTGGATTCCTTTGGGCAGACCAGTCCATCCACGTTTCCGCCTGCTGCCTCTGTGCAGTGAGTCTGGATTCTTCTGAGCCTTGCCATTCAGCTGGACTCTGCTCTGCTGGTCGATGTGGAGATTCAGGACCCACCATTCACTGGAGAACAGCCCTACTGATCCACCCAAATAAAGTCTTAGATATTTTTAGAAAAGATATTATTTAAAAGAGAAAGACAAGAGAAACAATGATACAGAAATTCAAAAGAAGACAATACATTAATGTATCTTTGAAGAATTTCTTCAGATTAAAAGTATAGGCATGAAACACTGTTCAAATAATATAAGTGCACATACCTTTTTTAATGATCTGAGAGAAATTTTTAGCATATATATATATATATATATATATATATATATATATATCCCCAAATGGAAAAACTTTTTGCGCCAAAGAATTAAAAGACAATTTTTACAATGCTAGCAGAATAAGGAACCCAGGATGGGTTCATATCACCATCCAAGAGTCAGGTTTAAACATAGTTGAAGTATGGCTTTCAAGTGGGGAATACCAACCTGATAGCAAGTTATTACATAATTGATTACATTCAGTCCAGGATTATGCCTTATATTGTCAGCCAGAGTTGTTTTAAACAGATTTCTTTAAGACGAATCATCATTAGACAGAAACATTTTGGAAGGGAGAGAGTCTGAGAAGAGTAGAAAGTGTTGAACCTGTCCTCGACTGGGCCATTGTGTCCTGGGCACAAAGTACAAAGTGCTTGAAGTGAGCCAAAACAGAGCCTCATAAGTATGTATTTTAGGTTAAAGAACATGGACACTGTACATAGATGTCAAGCTGGCCTGACCAGGTATGTGAAAGAAACACGTGGACACAGACATAGACAGTGTATAATTATGTGACAGGTAGCATGAGCATAGTGACAGGATATAAAATGATTCTTAACTTTTAATATAAGTTTTCTTTCTTCCCTTCCTTCTTTTCTCCTTTCTTCCATCCCAGTTGTTCCTTACTTTTCTACAGTTTCTTTCCTTCACAGTATCAATTGTACCTTTTGGATCTTATTTAGTCTTTTAGTTTCTTACATTAGGGAGACAAAGCCATGTTTATACATGTAAGTTTGATTTGTTTCACTTATGAGTATGGTTTCAAGTTGAATTTGAAGTTCTACTTACCTACAAAAGCCTCAAGTCTGACCCAAAGCCTCAAGTCAGCAAGGTGAGTAATGCTGCTTTGTATAAATATATCACATCTTTTTTTTTTATCCATTCCTCAATTGATAAGCATTTACATTATTTTCCATATTTAGCCATTAGAAATTGTGCTGCTACCAACTTGAGCACACATGTATCACTGTGATATGGTGTGTTTAATTCTTATAGGAAAATACTCAGAAGGGGAATAGTTGGGTTAAATTGGACCTCTAATTCTAATTTTGTGAGATATCTCCACACTGATTTCCACATGCTTGTACCAGTCTACACTCTTATCAACAGTAGAAAAGCGTTTTATGTAAATAATTTAAAATAATTTCAATAAATTAATTTTGAAAATTTTTATTTTTAAAAGTAAAAGCGAACTAAATAAAACAAATTATAGGAAGAACATCAACTGAGATGTATCTTGATGGCTACATTTTAATAAATTTTTCAGATAAAAAGATAATTCTAATGTTGAACTCCTTGAATTACAAACAGATCATTAAGTACATATCTGGATTTTAACTACCATGGCACAATCACGAAAGAATAAAGATCAAATAGTTCCTAATAACTTTTCAATCCCCTAAAGAAGAGCTTTGGCTCATTTTTGCTCCATCAACCTTCATCTTTGTTGTAGATAAAAATGAAGTCATTTTTTAAAATGCAGTTTGGAGAATATAACATTAAATTTTTATATATTTTACAGTCAGAAAAATGCCTCCATCATATATCCGTGTCCACTGCTCAGTTTATTTTGTTTCATTGTTTGCCTTTAGTTTGTGATTTATTTTGCTCTTCTTTACTATGATATGGGAGAATGGATCAGAAATCTGACTCGTGCTTGTATCATTTTGGTTGATTTCCTCTTGTATGCAAAAGGCAACATAAATGGAGCCAAATAGGGCTAGAAAACAATAAGATGTTTAAAACAAGTAGTTTGATGAATTTATATGTAAGCCATTTTCATTTATCTCCATCAATTCTCAATACAAACAAGAATATGCCACTGACTTAACTATGCTATGAATATTTATGCTGGATTGTCTGTATTTAGAATCTCAACAATGATGAGCATATTTTAATAAAATTTTATATTCACATGTTCATATAATTTTGATTTTCTTTGAGTACAATAAATAAGTGAATACATTATAAGATTGTTAAGATGGAGACAGTTGTGGGTGGTTAGCACAGGGGTATACTTTTTCAGCCTAGTCTATGATCAGAATCATTTTCAATCTTCAAAAGTTATAGTTCCCTGTTGTGCTTCATATGGGGAAATGTATAGGGAAATTCCTGTCTTCTGGCTATGTGTAGACAGCCTCCAGATCCTGATGGAAGCATCCCAGGCTCATTGTATGACTGGCTTCAGGTCATTGTCAGAATCTCAACTATTCTCATTGAACTAGTCAGGGTCCATGGACAGTGTTTATTAGAAAATTGAGAAAACTAGCCGAGACTGCAGATCTTTCCCTGAATGTTCTGTATGAAGCATAATTTAAACACTTTCTTTCTCAGCAGGAAAAAAAAAAGACTAGGATAAAATTCCACTTGAAATTTCTATTTACCAGAAACATGGAAATTCAGATTATTAAATGACTCAAGTTTGTAATATTATCAAAAATTAATTACTTAATTATGTGCTATTTCTAGGACATTTGATATTCAGAGAGATAGTAATGTTAAGCACAAGTGCCTATGTTATAGGGCAATAATATCATTAAGCTTCTCTTCTGGATTGTTAATAACTTATGTTTGCAGACCAAAAAAATTAGAACAATAAAAGGGTTACAAATATAGCCAATATTTTGGCCCTAGACCTTTAAGGTCAGTGAGTAATCAGGACATAAGAAAACCTGTACTGTAACATCCTGTAACTCAGTGGTGTACCAAATTTTCTGATCAAGGAGGTTATGGGGCCACAGAGCAAACTGATTGACAATGTATAGGGGGACTAAGAAGAGTGACTTAGAGAGAAAACATACTCTAAGGCTTTCACAGAAAGCAAATTGGTCAAGCAATCACTGTGTCTCATCCAAATGGCTGACACTGGCAAAAGATTTACAAGTTACTGTTCATAGTTTCAGGGTAAATCCTGAGGGGATTTGACTGATCTTGTCAGATACGAAAGTTACCATTTTTGTTATTCAGGTCTTGATTTATCTTAGTCTTAACCATCCAGCAGAAAAGTCTAACTACAAGGAATAAAAGTAAAGCCATATTAATATGCTGAATTGTAAAAGGCTCAAGTCAGCAACTTCTGATATGGCCAGTTCTGCTGATAACCCCCTACTATTATGGACTATTTTACTATATTGGGTTATTTTGCTGAATTGGTACATCTACAATATTTGATTGGCAATGGAACACCCATCTCTGACTAAAAAAAAAGACATAAAAGGGAGATATAAATGAAGGAGCATTTTGTAGTGGAAAAACATAGTTAGGACAGATATATAGCTACTTTATCTTAGTTCAAAGAGAAGAAAGATTTGTACTAATAGTGTTTAGATGAGATATCATGTCTACATCTTGTACTGCAAATAACTAGTACAAAGACAACAATATGCAATGCATTAATTATTGTAACTGTCTTACTAACCTGTTCTGAATTCATCTCATTGCTATTTCTTCCTCACTGAATTTTTTAAAAAAGTTATTTACTGATGAATTGAAAATATTATGATAAAATTATATGCATAAAATTATAAAGAACTCATAAGAGACAATAAAGAACTAAATAAGTTGAGATTGCTATGGGTCTGAAAATCTATATTACTATGGAGAAAATTGCATCCAAATTGATTACTCAATCCCAAAAATTATCCAAGTTATTTTAGAAACTTACATGCTAAATCCAGACTGTGTAAGAACAAATGAAAAGTCTGAGTGCAGTGGCACACTCCTATAATCCCATTGCTGGGGAAACTGAAAACAAAAAGATCACTACAAGTCAGAGTTGCATAGTTAGACCCTGTACCAAACAAATAAATGAAAGAAAGAAAGAAAGAAGAAGAAACCAAAAAAAAAAATGAGAAAAGTTAAACGATTTTTAATAATGTTATCAAAAGACTCTTCATATAATTTTGTGTCATGTAATAGCATGCTATATATTGTATTAGAATACAATACTAATAATACCATGATACTGGTATATGGATACACATATGTTCATAGATCAATGAACAGAAAGAGATCACCCAGAAATAAATTCACATACAAAACAGACAATTAATTTTTTGATAAAGATATCAGGTTGACTAACCGGATTACTCAGGTGGCTAGAATGTGATATTTAAAAAGATGAAAATAAGTTTGGTAGAGAAAAAAAAATGTTTCAAAACATGATTCTGGAATGATTACACATCTACTCAACCAAAAAAAGTGAAAAGTCTAAATAAACCACAGGGTTAATGTGATAAAACTTCTAGAAAAATTGTAAGGGAAATTCTCAGAGAACTGGTGAAGTAAACATTTTTCATGTAGAACATAAAAACTGTGAGCCATAGATAAAATAACAACCTTATAGAAATTGAAAATATAAACTACTTAACATAAAAATATGAGAACAACACCATAATAAATATTTACAAAATGTATATGATAAACAATTTCATTTCATATGCATGCAAACTCTTTAAAACAACATACTCAAAGAAAAAACATTCAAATTTTAAAAAGAGACAAAAGATTTTAAAAGTCATTTCATAAGCAAGGAGACACTAATGTATCTTCTTGTATTATATAAACTTGCAAAACGTGCCTCACACTACCAGTCATTAAATAAATGCATGCTAAACCCAGTATGGAGTACAACTACATACCAAGGGGCGAGGTGGAGACTGAAAACTATGCAATGCTAGCTCTGGTGAAGATGAGAAGTAACTGGAATAAACGGAAATAGTTTACAAAAATCAAAAAGGTATACATTTGCAAATTTTATTAGTATAGGTTTGCAGCACCTAATGATTTGATTCCTTGTGAGCAGTTGTTACATGCACATAACACATCATAGTTATTTTTTGTCCCCTCCCCATCATTCTTTCCCTTCTTCCACCATCTCTTGATTGCTTCTCCATTTAGAAAGATTTATCTCACTCTCTACCTCTTATCATCTGCCTCTTTATAAAATCTTTACATGATCTTTATATTTTTGGTTCCTCATAGCAGAAACCACAAAATGTTTAAGCTGCTGTCTGATTTATTTCACGTGAGCTTTGATACAAGGTGCATAAGTATTTTCTTACAAATAACCCAAATTTATCCTTATTTATGGCAGAGCAGTACTCCAATATACACACTATACTTAGTAAGTATAAGGCTTTTGCATCCTGCAATTTCACTTCCAGCTATTTTTGAAGAAAAAGTCTATACATTGTGTTTATATGCATATTTACTGTTTATTCATAAGATCCTAGAACTGGAAATAATTTCAGTGTTCATAAACTATGAGACAGTTCAATAAATGTGATATAAACATATCATATCATAAGTAGGAATAAATAAACTACAGCTATAAGGAATCATACAAATGTATCTCTAAAGTATTATACACAGTGAAAAAAGTCCTTAAGGGTTTACAGGTTTTATTATTTAAGTAACATCAGGAAAACTTAAATCTACAGTAACCAAAATTGCATGAGCAGTTTCCAAAGCTAAGGATATAAACAGAAAATTAATGACAAAGGGCAGTTAAATGATTGTACCTCACTGGTGGAAATATTCTGTGTCCTGATTATTGGGTCATAAGATTACAGAAATTTTCAAACATATTGGGTGTACTTCCTGCAGAAAAGAGCAATTGTGGTGAACTGTACTGTATTTAAATTCTATCTCTATCGAGCCATCTTAAAAAACAAGACAGTAAGCCGGAGAAAGGCAAATATGCATCATTATGGATTTCTACTCATAACATACACAATTTTAACTTTCTATGGCATTACTCAAAGCAGGAGAAGGTGGTGCAGCCAGAATATGGAGCTGGAGAGAGCCTGAGCCTAGGAGGGGAGCACATGGTGGCTTCAGAGCCCAAGATGTGCTCCAGCCTCAGGCAGAACTTCATCTGCTGTGGTCACAGTGGAATGCCTGTATTACATTTAAGAACAAGTCACATCTCTGATTCATTGACTGCCATTCTTAGGGTCACACGAGCAGCCCTGGCACTTTTCGGATGTTCTTGGCATTCTCTAATGTATGCCATACAGACGAGTAATAAAAGACTGAGAAATTTTAAGAAAACTTGTTAATTGTGTAACTAGATTCCCTTATCTCTTATCTTAATTTTTTCATGTATAAATATAAGGATTTTTCAATCCACCCTATGCAGCTGTCTAATAAGTACAATGATGTATTTAGTAGTGCTCTGTGGGCCATACAGCACTACTCAAATGCTATCACTATTAGTGGTCTGAAAACTGCCCTTACAGAGTCCTGAAAATTGTATTTTTCGCTCCCTGTTAGTCATAAACAAATTACTGTGTCAACTTTCAATAGTTTCAAAGTGCTGAAACAAATCTTGTGAATAATAAAAATGAGTCAAAGAATGGAGAAATAGCACTATGAAGAAAGGTTAAAGTGGTGGGAGGGAATTATCTGAAGGCAAATAGATTATTGGAATTGGCTTCATCACTGTTTTTTATGAAAAATGGAGGTCAGTTAGTCATGAGTCACCAAAAAAATGGGAGAGACATGTACTAAGAAATTAAAGCAAACACAATATGGTATAACAATATAGTATATTTTTATTATAATGTCAATATCTTGGTGTGGCTTTCATCAGGAAGATTTATTTGATGGAGGTTGATTAAACAATCACCAGTACATGACCTAAAAGTGTATTTAGAGTACTCAGTCCAGGTGGACATGGCCACATCATACTGACACCATTGACCTGTTTGCACAATGAGAAGTAATATTGTTTTTGGGTTAAAAGTAGCTACACAGAGTAGTCTCATAGTTCAAGGTTGGCCTCACATTCAAGTTTCTTCTCCTTTCCTATTGTGTAGAGTGCGTTATTGTTAGAATCACTGTGGTTTCTACCTAGACTTTTAGAGAGGGATCTATATTTAACTGATACCCAAAGAAATTCTAATGTATTATAAATATTGAAAAGTACTATTGCTTTACAAATGAATGACTAATTATTCTGACACTGCTCTATTCCTATGAAAGTATACATGTTAATAAAGACATATATGTTAAACATATAAAAAATATATGTTCTAATGTATTATAAATATTGAAAAGTACTATTGCTTTACAAATGAATAATTATTCTGACACTGCTCTATTCCTATGAAAGTATACGTGTTAATAAAGACATATATGTTAAACATCAGTCATATATCCCATGTAATGATACTGATTCCTTGATATCTGATTTTGATGACTTCCATAATATTTTATTTGGTAATTAATATTTAAAACATTTTATGCAAAATTAAAAAGTGATGATTATTTTTCATTTCATTCTTTACTGTTCATTATGGGAAAAACATCTTTCCTCAATTTACATTTCACTTCTTCTTCATATCATAGGCACTGACTTTTGTAATGAGAGTATAGAAAAGCTTAGTATTTAATAACTGCATGGAAAAACTATTGGTAAGGCATATAGTTACCTTAATATTTCTTTTTTAGGTTTTATTTTTACTTTTAAGTATTTGGTGCAGGGTCTCACTATGCAGCTCAGATCTGTAATGATCCTCCTGTTTTCAACCTCCCTAGCACTGGGTTTACTATGTGTAATGTAATGCCACCACGTCCAGATTCAGTTGCCGGCTCAGCAGCTAGGGTCCAGTGCTGGTGCAGTACGTGGTGCCAGAGATTGAAGCTTAGTGTTTCTTTTTGTTAGGCAAGATAATAAGTAGAGCTTGGTATTTTTAGGGCTGTGAATATATTCATCATATAACAAAAGGGAGGACACATTTTATTATATAATGGTCCAGCCCCACAAAGCAGTACTATTTCTACTGTGCAGGTAGATGTAAATCCCAATGTAAAATAGGGACTGAATGCTGACCTTCATTCATACATCTTAATAAATATATTATACTCATCAAAAAAATAATAGAATCCATAGCTAGAGGGAGCAGGTACATGGGAACTCCCATGTTTACCCTGACTTTTCAGTGAACCTATAAAAGATGTAAAATGAAATATCCAAGAACTGGAAAGACAGCTCAGTAGATTAAGAGCCTGCTTAGACAAGTACAATGTACAGATTCCTGGCACCACACAGGGCATCAAGCCCATTGAGCTGGCCACTGAGACCAGGAATGGTGGCTCACCCCTGTAATCTCAGTGATGGGGAGGCTGATAACAGCAGAATCACTCTGAGTACAAGCTATGTAGTGAGACCCTATACCAAATACATTTTTTTTAAATCTAGTAAATAAAGTTCTCTGTAAATTAAATCCACTAAAATAAAACCATGTTAATATTTCCAACTCTCAGTGATGGCATATCATGAAATATATTTACTTAAAATTTATTTAAATTGTGACTATTATGCATGTAAATTCATGCAGAATCTGCAAACCTCCCAAAAATGTAGCACACCTATGTTATACATTGAAATTATATAAATTTTAATCATAAATATTTGTGATTTAATAATATTCGGTAGTAAGTAAAACTAGTGATTAGTACATAGTTTTCTTGACATAATGAAGAATATGAATCACAAAAATAATTGAAGTGAAAATCTAGCAACCCTGTTAGTTTATGACTAAGAAGATTAAATCTTATTTTAACATTAAATATGTTATTTTGCTTAAAAATTTCTCAGAACTAATGTACAATCTTTATTTCATATAAACATAGGACAATAAATTTTGATTTGTGATACTTATTTCAGGTTTAAATGAGTTTGCATTTCTATACTAGACAAAGCTATTATGCCAGAGAGAATGAGACCTTTTAGTTTTCCCCAGCCAGGTTTTATGAGTAAAAAGGTATGGTAATTTCTACTTACGATTTAGTGTCTTTAAGGAAAGAATTCTGAAAATAGCAGTGAGTAGAAGGCATGATTCAATTTGGATACCTGGACACAGGTGTGGGCTGTTTTCATTGGATCTTGTCTGCTTAATGGGTTCCCTACTCATTAACATCAGCTCAGGCTTCTACAGATAGTTTTCACCAACTCTTGAAACATGGTAACTGTTTCTCTATCTCATTATTTTCTTTTATTCACATATAGCAGATATTTTAAGGTTAATCTCTTACAAATCCCTGCCTTCCCTGAACTTATTTTCAAGCTGGACAAGATGACATAAATTGAAATCATAATGGAGACTAAATATATCAGACTAGTGTTGGTAAGTGCAACGGACTAAGCTCCAGGGATAGGGATAGGTTTATACCAAGTGATGTCCTTGAAAATGTAATGTCTCAAAGACCTGAAAAATGACAAAGTTTTGGGTCTATGGGACTAGTATACTCCAGACTGAAGAAAGATCGAGAGCAAAAATATGAGGCTATGTAATAATGGAAACATCCCTGGAAGAGTTGGAGTATAACAAGAAATAAAACAGTGGTGTGTCATAAAATCAGAGAGACAGAGAGAGACAGACAGACAGACAGACAGACAGAAGAGAGACAGGCAGAGAGACAGAGAGAGACAAAGAGAGAGACAGAGACACAGGGAGAAAGAGAGACAGAGACAAGAGATGATTGATTTTTCTGGAGGATGGGTAGTTTCCAATAGAATTTGCAAACAATATGGATTACTGACTTGACAGTTAATTTTGACTACCAACTTGACTAACTTGCCCAGGGAATTAATCGGGCACAGCTCTGGAGATGTCTGAGAAGGCAGATAGCACATGACCTTGGTGTCTATATCTCATTACTCTGCTGTTTGACTTTTCCTTGTGCTCTGCTTCCGAGATGCCATAGGATGACCAGCTTTCTCTCATGGTGTCTTCTGCCATGATGTTGTTGCATTGGGGCTGGCAGACCAAAGACCAAAGACTCTGTAACTTTGATTCATCACACATGATTCTTTCCTCTTTTAGTTTGTTTCTCTTTGGTTGCATATTCTTAATGAAAAAAACAACAACTGAGCAATACACAGCACAAACTGAAAACACTAAAAGCTGAGAACAAAAATAGAGCTATTTGCTATATATTTCCAAATATCAGAGGTAGGGGCAACCTTGTCTTTTTTATTTTTTTTCTACTAAATCTTAGCTTGGAGGTCAAAATACGCCCTTTACTTTGACTTTTACTAATATGTATGAGTAGTTTAGGGCTATATATGTTTAATTCCACTAGCAATTGGTACAGCTTTTAATTCCACAAGCAACTGGTACAGCTTTTAAAGACTCTGTGGTCCATGTAAGACTCTTCAGCAAAAGAATGCGTTTTTAGATGAACTGAGGGAATGATATATACATAAAATAAAAGTAAAAAACAAAACAAAGCAAAAGCAAAACACATGCCGGGCGTGGTGGCGCA
>PVJA010008975.1:0-62281 GCA_004027025.1 Myocastor coypus
ACGCAGAGCTAGATTGGTGAGATGAGCTTTAGGAGGCTTAGATTCAATAGCCTCGAACGTCACAAGCTTCACCGGTGGCACACTGCAATTGCAAAACCTTTGATTGTGTATGTATCTGCTTCCTCTTAGTCCAAAGAGAAGTATATTCTTTCCTTTTTTTTTTTTTTTCGTTTTTCTTTCTTTTTTTCTTTTTTCTATGCAACATTAATAGGGAGGTGGGTCATGCCCACACATTGCACTCTATAGAATGATTGTGAGGACAATATGCAAGATGTCAACTTTCAAAGAAAAAAAGTTGGAAAAGAAAAAAAAAATGTAATGTGGATTTAGAAAGGTTAATGTTTAGTTGTTTGATCAATCTTATATCCCTATATGTATTAATCTAAACTGATCCGATGATGAAAATATGTAATGTAACCATTGTTAAATTTAAACAATAAAAGAATTGAAAAAAAATAAACCTTTCCTTCCTTCAAAAAAAAAAAAAAAAAAAAAAAGAAAGAAATCATTACTAACCTAATTCTAGAATAATCTTATAACTGTATATATTAAATTTTGATAGACACCTGTAATTCAGGCCCAGCATAGCTACTATGAGTTTCTGGTTGGTCAAGCAATATTTTGAGAGAAAAATATTGATTCAAACTTTCATCTTTGTTATTAACTGCAATTATTTGAATTTTTTTTATAACTATGAAATGTGAACCGTTTCCTTCTGCATTAATCTTTTCCTGTTGCTAAAAAAAAATACACACTGAACCAACAAAAAGAGAGATTTTGCTTGACTAAGGGTTTTCAAAGGGTCAGTCCTTGTTATGCTGGCTTAGCAAGAAGATGTCATGGCAAAGTAGGGTGATGGAGGAAAGCTCTTGACTCATGAAGTGTGTGAAGCAGAGAGCCAGGGATAAGACAGAGAGGAACTAACCAGCACTAGAAATGGCTTCTGTTGCCACAAGGCCTGAATACACTCTAGGATGAGACCCAACTTTGCTTTATGAAATCCCCCATGATAACCCATTGATGAGCTCAGCTACCTCACAATCCAGTTACTGCTCCAAGGTGTTCCTAACAGTCTGTGACATTCAAGATTAACAGGCACACATTCTTAACTAAAGCTATATTTACAGAGATATTTACAGATATCCATAAAGACAAAAGCTAAAATACCAGAACTTCCTAATACATGTGTTGTACTGGGGAATTGTATCTCACATGCTAAGAATTTTGCTCTGTAGCTTTCAGTACATTATGACCTGGAACTTTATTCTTTGCAACACGGAGAACCCAAAGCAGAGATTTGTATGGGCACACATTCACATGTAACTCTGGACTCAGTTACATTTAATGTGTTTTGAGATGCATAATAAATATAATTGATTATGCTGCCCATTTGAGAAGAAGAATGAGTTAGCCAAAATGTTGTGGGAAGTGATTTGCAAATTTCATATTCTGACAGGCTTTGTACTTGCTATAATATTTTGTAGTGGTTAGGTGTGCAATAAATGTTGGCTGCCTGCCTTCATAAGGTAAGACAATTGCTTCAATATTTTAAACATGTTTTATAGCCTTAAATGTAAAATTCAATGTTAGGAAGCACTGGCTCAGATCTTAAATATGTTATTACTATAGGCCATTGTTTTGCATGTAAATTTTACGCTGAGAGAGGAAAAGCTACGCTTCCACCCCAAATGAAGGCTTCAAACAGTACTGAGAGAGGTTATGACAAATGTCTTTGATCTCTCTGTACATCTAGTAAATGCAAAGCACTACTATGCTATAAGGATGTACTTATCTAACCATGTTATGACTTTAGCAAATGTTTCAACCTGCATCTTGAAAGTTATTGGCTTGGTAAAGCTCCAAACACATTTCTCTTCAAGTTTCTAGTGTTAACACTGAGCTTCAAAGTTTGATGCTTTTGCATATTGCAAAGGAGCTCTAAAAGCAATGGGTGATTCTGTTTTGCAGACAGAATGTGTTGTGTTTCAGGTGATGAAAGTAATACGCGAAGAGCTATAAACTGAATGACTTCACCAAGCCTCTTTGACACAAGCACTATTACTGAATAACTTCATATATGAGGACCATGAGTCGTTTCTAGAATGGAAAGTGCATTATAAAATTTAAAATATTTGGTGATGCTGTAAGTTTTTATACCTCCAGTATGGCTAAGTATTTTCCAGTGGTATGGGATGAAGTTTTAAGACATATTATACCTTATTATTTTCCCTTTTCAGAAAATACGGCCTGCTGCTGGAAGCGGTTACTAGGTTTTTAGTTGTACAATGATAAAATTCAAGTGCAAGAGGGGCAATTCCAAAGGCAAAGAGATTCTGGAAAAAGTAGATTTTACACTTATATACTTGTTGATAGTATTTTGATAACAAAATACCTGTGTTTAGAACGTCATAAAACTTTAAAATACAGATGAGGTGATAAAATGTATCAAAATTGTTGTTTTACTTTGCTAAAACTTTTGTTTTGTTTTGTTTTGTCAGAGATGAGTGTTCCACTGCAGTTAGAGAAACTGTATTTTGGAGTAGTCTTTAAAGGACATTTTTCATACCTGTTGCTAGATCAAAGGCAATTGAATTCAGCAAACTAACCCAATATAGCTCAACAGTCCATATTAGTAGTGAGTTATGAGCACAACTGGCAATTGTCAGTTGTTGACCTGTGCCTTTTACAGCTCAGTATATTAATATAGCTTTACTTTTAATACCTCATGGTTACACTTTTCTCCTGGATGGCTAAGACCAAGTTAAAGCAACTAAAAATGTAAAAAGTTAACTAAAAATGTAACTTTTGCTATCTGATAAGGTCATTCAAATTCCTGTAGGATTTACCCTGAAACAACACATAGTACATTGTGGATCCTTTGTCAGTGTCCACCATCTGGATGAGTCATGTCCATTGCTTGACCAGTTTGTTCTCTATGAAAACCTGAAAGAATTTTCACTCTCTAGGTGACTCTCCTTAGCTACACTATACATTATCAATAACTTTCTTGTGTGGTCCCATAATCTCCTTGATCAGAAAATGTAGGACATGACTTAGTGACAGGATGTCACAGCAGAGGTCCACTCATGTCCTGAGTCCTTAATGGCCTTGAAGAAACAGGGTCAAAATATTGGCTATCCTTTTAGCTCATCAATCTCTCTAATTTTTGGTCTGCAAATTTTAGTTGTTAAACATCCAGAAGAGTTGCTTAATGATATTATTATCTTGTAATAGGCCTTTAAGTTTAACATCACTATCTGTCTGAATACCAAACACCTTAGACATAAAATGGAACTGCTATTTTCTAACAACCATGGGTATTGTAAAATTTAAATACCTATATAATGTTAAAAATAATTTCACGTTGTCACATGTAGATTTAGAAATCGAACCATATATAATAATGTAGCAAGAAAATCCTGTATTACTTTGTTGTTCTTGTCTCTCATTTACATTTAATACCTTTTTCTTTTTACAAACATTTACTTTAAAGAGAGTATAGCAATAATTAATATGATATTAGAAGCAGTGCACATTTAGAAGATCAAAATGACAGGTATTTTAAGTTTGGATTTAATGTTACGCATTGCTGCACACAATGTAGTTGCTTAGTTCACAGATATTAGCATACAGAGTTAGTAAGGGTTAGAGTTCTTGCCTATTAACTGCTATTTTCAAAAACCTGGTGGAAATTCTTAGGACCATTACCTTAACCATCTTTTTTACATATAAATGTATTGTTTTGTTCCTACCATATTTCCTAACTTTCCTCCTTTCTCTCTCTTTGTTCTTTACTCCTTAACTTCTTTCATTTGATTTAGCTGTATTATACCTTACAATTTTCATTTCTTCCTTTGAGTTCTTACAATAGAGACAATACAACATTTATACATGTGTGTCTGGTTTTTTTCACATATGAGTATATCCTCAAGTTTCACCCACCTACCTACAAAGGCTTCAAGTTTCTTTTTCTTTATAGCTGAGTAATAATCCTTTGTATAAAAACACCACATGTTTTTCATCCATTCCTCACAAGATGGACATTTTGGTTGTTCCAAGATTTGGCTGTCACAATTGTGCTGCTATACAAATGGGTGCACATATATCACTATGATACGATGTTTTCAGTTCTTTTGGGAAAATTTCCAGTAGGGGGAGGAATGGATTTCCAGTGCTAGTTTTTTTTTGTTGTTGTTGTTGTTGTTTTTGTCTTTTTGAGACAGGGTCTCGCTATGCAGTTCAGGCTGGCCTTGAGCTCACTTTTGTAGCCCAGGCTAGTCTTGAACTCGCATCAATCCTCCTGCCTCAGCCTCCTGAGTGCTGGGATTACAGGCTTGCGCCACCACGCCCGGCATCAGTGCTAGTTTTTTGAGGAATCTCCACAGTGAATACTCACATAGGTCAGGGTTCTGCAGTGTGCCTCACCTTATTGGGCAAGATCTACCAAGTTAGAACTCTTTGAGCTGAACCTGTTTTGGTTCTAGCTGCTGTGCTTGGTTTCCTCCTGCTGGGAGCACTGCTGTGAAGTTTCTCTCTGGCTGGTTCCAAACCAAATCAGTTGCTGAACTATGGAGTTCCTTTGGGACGAAAAACTGACCTTGGGACTGTGGTGTGGAGTGCCTTTCTGCCTCGTCTCAAACAAACTCAGGCACTCTAATCTAGCCTAAAATTGCAATGGTGATAAAATGTACATCTTCAAAAGTCCAGATGAGTTGCTTATATCAGTGGAGCGAAAATGGATGAAGCGAGATGTGCAGGGTTCTAATGTATGACACTGTATGTAGTATACAAAATTTGTCCCCAAAAGAATTGTCTCTTCCCAAATTGTTAAAACACACTTAACTCTATGCACCTAGCAGTAAGATCTGTGCCTGTCTGTGCTTTTAATCCTTTGAACTGTAGTTCTCATTTTGCTTTAGAAGAGAAGATTTTGATTAAAAATTGAGTACATGAATTTCCAAAGTAGAATCTTTGCCTACCATGTACAGAGCTCTAGAAATGATACCTAGCAGGAAAAAGTTGAATATTTTATCAAAGAATAATATTTGTTCAGTGAAGATAGTAGAACAAATAAAATCTTAGTGTCCTTCATAATTTTATTAATACAATCTTCTAAAATAAATATTAAAGACAGAAAGCTGGATGAAAGAAAGGGGCAATTTATTTTGAGAAAGGATTTTTACAATTCTTCATCAAAATATATTGACAAAGTGACATATGAAAAAATAACCACGTGTAACTATTTTCCTGCATCTGTCTCCCTGCTACGTTGTCACAGATGTAAAACAATGCCTGCCTCTGCATTTCATGGATTCAGAATCTGCAGAGAGAAATACTTGTATAGCTCACTTTTTAAACAGGCTTAAGTTGTGAGTTCATACATACAATGATGTGAGTTTTTCACATTATTTTAAATTTAAAAAGAGACTTCGTGTTTATAGAAGGAAGAACAGTTATTAAGCCAGAAGACAGACGGACTGTGCAGCTCTCTGTATGATATAAAGAAGTCTGATTGAATTTGGTTAATTACAAAATATTTTCTTCCATAATGAAAATCACAGATATTTCTTTGGTGAAAAAATCTTTTAGGTATACTATTATCTCCAATTAAAAAAAATCCAATGTATTCCCCTTCTTTAAATATAATCAACCTCTGATTTTTGTCTGCAATTTTGGATCTGATGTTCAGATCTTACATGATTTCTATCTCAGGATCATTTGATCTGACACTGAAATTGTAATCACCCAAGTTGCTCGATTATGATATTTAATTATTTATTAATACATTTGATTGTTACAAGGGCCCACCACACAGCACAGACTCATTGTGATCCTCCTATTTTATGCTTTCCCAGAACTGAGATTCCAGGCATGTGACACCACACCCAGACTGGTGGCCAGCTCTGCATGCCCTGGGGGATGGTGCTGGCACAGCATCTGGTGCCGGACATTGAAGTGTGCTGCTCTCTGTAGGAACTTTAGTCTGATCAACTGATGTTTGAAAACTAGTTAGATGCTAGTTAAGTTATCAATTTTTTTTTCCACAGGGCCATATTTATCAAATTGCATCATGGTGGCACAAATCATAAAATAGTTAGAACTTCAGTTTTGAAGCTCATGGAGCTCAGTTTTTCAGTAGAAACAACTGATGTGCAAAACTTGCATCTAAATACTTGTGGAAACAATCATGAAGTATTCAGTAGCAGACATGGCAAATGCCAAGGGGCCGAGGGCTTCCAGCTCATCACTGCATGCCCCCTCCTATCGCTTCACAGCTTCACAGTACAGCTCAGCAGGGAGCTCAGTGTGCACCTTCTGGGTGACTTCTCCAGTATCTTCTCTTGGAATGGTTTTAAGGTTATTTACCATGCAACAGGCAGTCTTCCTTTTGCGCTCTGCTAGTTTTGACTTAATGTGCCAAGGCTGCGTATAGTTGTTACATAAAGTTGTTTTTGATTTACTTACAATGCATGCTATGCCATTTGATCTTTACTGTTTGGTTGCAACACTCTTGAGGCAATAGTTAAGAAACAATACTAATATTTGATCCAATTTCATCTCAATTGTGTTAATACGTGGGTGTCTTAGGGCTTATCTAAGGTCTTTTATGGTGAAGAAGGTAAATGTACGAAATGATGAATGTGGCACTTATAAGTAATGTTGACTCAGAACAAACTTTGAAAACTTAGTTGACAATTTTTTGGATCAACTGAAATAAAAGCATGACTTTTGAAATCTCTGAATGCCTTGGTTTTCAGTAGTATTCTTTACTAAACTTACCTTTTATTAAAGTATGTAGTATTTCAGGCCAGGCAGACAGCTCAGTGGACTAAAATGTGTTTCTGCAGAGCACAGTGGCTGCGGTTGAATCCCCAGTGGGCCCTGCTGGCTCCGTCCAGAGAGTGCACTGAGAGGTCAATTGAGAGTGGACTTGGAGGCACACGCCCATAATCCCAGTGTGTAGGAGGCTGAAAATAAAATCACTAAGTCTAGTCTACACCTTAGTGCACCTTATAAACACTGCCCTAAAATTTTACAAAAAGAAATCTAGATTTAAAACTTTTTCTGACACTACAATGTAACACTTCTAGTTGGGTAGATGCGAGTGGCACTTGTATGTTTTCTAACAAACATGCGTTTGTTTGCCTATTCTTTGTTACCTTAGTTTCATTGCCTATGGGAAACGTGTAAGATAATATATTTACAGCAATTGTTGCAAGTTTAGAACATATTTTTCTACCTTGTTTTAATATTATTTTCTATAATAGCTAAAAAGAATTTTTCTTTTTGTTTCTTTCTTTTATTTTCAGGACTAGGATTTGAACTCAGGACCTTGCACATGCCTTGCTGGCACGTGCAGAAAGTTTTTCTGGATTGAGAAAAGGATACAAAATATCAAATCCACAATTTTGATAACTGATAATTACCAATTGCTTTGCAGTACTTTATTATATGGGGTGTCTAGTCTTTTTTGGCCTTTTAGTTAGCTAATAAATGAATACATCAGACAATTCTGGGTTTTAATTGAAATTTTACATAGCTTGCATTTTAATTATTTGGTTCTTTGCTGTTTCTAATAACAAATATTGTTTTTTGGTTTTTTAGTTCACCTTTGTTCTTTTTTAATTCTTTATTCATTTCATCGAGAAAAAAAGGTAGAATAGCATGGAATATTTCCAATACAAGTTAGTAGGATGTTGATAATAATTAGTACATTGCATATTGTTGTCTTCATAGTAATTATTCAGAAGACAACAGGCAGGCATGATATCTTGTGTAAAGAGTACTAGTATAATCTTTTACTCTCAGTAAACTAAGGGAAAGTAGCTATACATCTATTCTAAAATATATATTATTTATTTTGCATATATATATATATATATATATGCAAAACTGTCATTTATTTACACTTTTGTGAAGTTAGTAACACATGATACTATGTTGCCTAGCAACTGATAGTGAACCCTATCTAGACATCTCAGGAATGAGGTAGCTTGTTTGCTTGAGGCACTGGGCCCAGTACCACCTTCATATATTTGATCAATTTCCTAGCTTTCCAACATATCCTCCTTTTCATTTTGTTTTTTCAAAGATAGGTGCTTCACTGCAGTTAGAGAAGCTGTATTTGTAGAAAAGTCTTTCAAGGACCTTTTCATACTTGAAACAAGTCTAAAGATTGTAGTAAATGTTACAATCACAAACAAAAAAATAAAGAGGCTTATATTAAAGAGACTGAAAAACGTGTTCATGAAAACACTTTTATATGAAGTCAGATGGTTTTTTGTACAAATTCACAGTTACTTCATAGCTGCATTTGATAGTGCATAATGCTTTGGAACTCTTTGCAGCCAATGCTGGAAAGGTTGAAGTGGTGTTCATCTTAAAGGGAAACATCTTATTGGATGGCTCCGTCCAGTCTCCTCTAAGAGAACTCCATGGTCTGGACAGGAAAAGAGCAAATATGTTCTGGAAAAAGCAACAAAAGAGTACTTTGTCTTTTAAAAGCCTCCTGACTTTGCTCAAAGACAATGCTACATGAATGTGTGGTTATCGGAGTCTAAGGCTACAAAAAATATTTTGTTGAACAGCAAATGTTTTTTCAATATACATGTCTCAGTTACTCTTCTCTCATTGCTAGGAAAAATACCCGACCCTCAAAAGGAAGGAAGGAAAGGTTTATTTAGCTCACTGTTACTGGAGATTACAGCTCATATCTGCTAACTCCAAGGTGGAATAGCACATAGCCGAGGGCAGCAGTTCATGGTGGCAGTAAAACAGCAGGAACCAAAGGGAGGAGTAACAGCAACAATGGCAACAGAGAGTAAGTCTGTGTCCCTTATGTTGCATTCAGGCTGTTGGCCACACTCACACCCATAATCCCATCCCAGCGGATGATGAATGAATCACAAACTCTATAAGTCTTCCTCCTGCCTAGATGAGGCTTTGGGGAGACAACTAGACACAAACCATAGCAGTGCATTTAATGAACATTCACAAAAATGCACCTGACAAATGCTGTCATTGGCTTCCTTTTATTACCAAATAAGGAATATTTTGCAGTTGTGTTTAGATCTTCCATGAATAAGTAATAGAATCACCCGGTTTTGGTGCAATATTTCTTACTTACAACAGCTTTTCCATGCATGAGTTGATAATATTTTAAGCTAGGAACATAGTTTCGAGGTTAAAAATCCTTCAAGCTGCAGGCTATTTGATAAGACTCTTTTGGTACAGTTCCTCAAGCAGACTAACACAGAATCAAAGTGCTGCTGCAATAAATACTTTAAAAAATATGGATGAGGATTTGGAGTTGAGTAAAGAGTAAATGAACAAGAAGCTTCAAAGTCAGTAATTTTTGGGCTGATGAGATGGTTCACTGGTCTAAAGTGCCTGCTTAGGAAAGCTTAGGCAACCGCAGGGACTGAAGTTCGATCTCTGGCACCACATGCTGTACCAGCCCCACCACTAGGGCAAGTTGAGCTGGCCAAAATACAAATAAATAAATAAATAAATAAATAAATAAATAAATAAATAAATAAATCTCAGAAATTTTTGGTAAAAACTATGCATTATAAATGCCATTTTGACTTTGTGTTAGAAATGAACAACAGCTGTTTGGAAGCTAGAGGAAAGATGACCATTGGTAGGAAATGGCCCACACTTTGTCTGAATTGTGCTCTCAGATTCCCTGGAAGCTAAAACTTTCTGGTGATTATTTAATAATTCATGGCTGAGAAGATTTCTGGCCCATTTTTGGAGCTTTGGAGTGGTTCTCATTATTGCTTATAGTAAACTACAAAAAATTCTGGTGACTGGAAGTAAATATTAAGAAAAACAAGTGGAATTTGGATGTCTTGGAACTCCGCAGCCATCCAAAGAATCCAGCATGAGGGAATTTCCTCAGCAGGAGAAGGATGTAGCAGGACTAGCAGCTGGAAGACTGCATGGGTGACGCTTGTCAGATGGGCTCTTATGACCATCAGCATATTGGCTCACACTGTAAGTGAACCTTCTTCTATACTTGGAAATTAATGCCTTCAAATTCTTACATGGTGTCTGCTACCACTGCCTATAATATTTTTGTTTCTTTGTTTTGTTTTTATTTTCTTGGAGCTTTCCTACCTAGATATTAATTCATGTAGAAATTATTCTATAACCTAATGACTTACTTATTCATCAAACTAGTATTATCCATTTTTCTACCTGTCAGACATGGAGATAGATATTTTATTTCCTATTTTCATAGTAACATAAGAACAGTCTCATAACTATTCAGGCACAAAAGATGACAGTAATGTGTAAATAATGGACTAATATGTGTTTATTTCCATCTTTTCTGCTTGAGAAAAAAGATGTAGGTAAAACAACATAAAGTTGACATCCCTGATCTTCAGCCAGGACTGCTGATGGCTTGGTGTGCAACCCATGTATTTTAATTCATGCAAAGTCAGCATCTAGTAGAATGCCAACATTTTAATGGAATAAAATGCAGGAAATGGATTATTAGAAGAATAAAAAGGGAAATAACAATGAAAGGCTGAGAGAGTTTATGTTCTCGAGCGGTGTAGATCTGAAGAAAAGAGAGTGAAAACTACAAGTGTCCCAGCAAGGAGCACCTAGGGCTTGCAGAGGAGCATGCTCTGCGATGAGCTTCCGTGGCTGAAATTGATGCCTTGCAGCCAGGTGAGGGTTGCTACTTCGCTCTGTGTTGTTTATTGCACTGTTGCTTTACTCCACCTAGGCACTTGCAGCACTGGGTAATGAATGGAGCTTGCAGGGGAAAAACAGCACAAGGATATTTTCCCCCTAAGTTTAGTTTCATGATCACTTTAAAGATATATCAGCTGAAATTTGATAAAATTAAAACTGACATAATCCTCACATCGCCTGTGGCAAAACTGAAACTCAAACCCAGGTCCTTTAGCTCAGTGCCCGTGAACTTAATTAAGGTCTTTACTTTTCTTCCTCTGTTTTCCTCATCCACCTGGTGTAAACATGTAGGTGTACTGAGTGGCGTTCTGTAAAGTTAATTGTATTGGTACATTGTAGATATAAATAATTTTCACATTCATCATAGGAACTTTGTACCTGTACAAGACGTATTTCATGTCTTTTCTTTTTCTCCCATCTCCTCACCATACATTCAGACCCTCTCCTTCCTTATTTGCAGAAGAAGCTTTGTTTCCACTTTTTCCTTCCATTCTCTTTCATTTTCCTCTCAACCCTCCCCACACTTGCTCCCTTTTCCATTTGAACAGTTTTGTCCTATTTCAAAGTATCTACGGCACACTTTAGTCCTTATTCACACTGTAAGTTCCTCACATCAGAGAAACCATATGATATTTGATTATCTGTTAATGTTACCGAGGGATTTTTGTCTTTAATTCTCTTGACATGATGTATTACATTTGTAGCTTTGCATGTATCAAATCATCTCTGCATTCCTGGAATAAATCCTTCCTAGTCATGGTGTATTTTCTTGACTACTTGCTACATTTTGTTACCCAGTATCTTATTGGGGATTTAAAAAAATAAATTTACTCATTTACTTTTTGTACATGTCCATTAGTGAGATTGGCATGTAGTGTCATTTTTTTCAGTTATATCTTTTTCTGCTTTTGCTATCAAGGTAATGCTTACTTCAAGGAATGAGTTTGGGAATATTGCTTCTGTTTCAATTTCATGACAAGTTTGAGGAGTAATGAGGCTAATTCATCTAAGTTTCTAGCCAAGTTAATTAGTGAATATGCCAGGACCTGGACTTTTCTTTTTTGATAGGGTTTTCAATGCTTTTCACTTACGTAGGCAAGTACATGTTCTATTTTGGAGTGCAAACATGTGGAGTTGCACACATGTTGTGTGCAACTTAGAAGAATGTGAATTTTGATGTTGTGGTATGGAAAACTATAGACATTTACAAAATTCTTTCACTCAAAAATTTGGTTCAGTTCTTATATTATTTGTTGATCTTTTGTCTAATCATTCCATCCATTTGTAACACTAAGGTATTGAGTCTCCCAAATTTTAATATTGTTAGTATTTATTTAAATTTTCATGCCTGCTAATGTTCCTTTTACATAGTTGAATGCACTGGTATTTAGTGCATATATGTGTTTCATGGTTATCTCCTCCTATTGGATTGAGTATTCCCTTAACAAGGATGTCCTGGCTTCCTTGGTGCTCTTTATCAGATTTGGTATAAAGTTCATTTCATCTGCAAGTGGACTAACTACTGGAGCTGGTATTTATTACAAAGAGTATTGTTTCCATCCTTTTAGTGTACATATTTCTTTTGGCATTGCATATGTTTTGTGCATCCAGCATATTGTATCTCGTTTCTTGTTCACTCCACCAACTCATTTCTTTTCATTAGTAATTTTATTTTTTTTAATTTTTTATTTTATTTTATTTTTTCTTGTTTCAGAACCTTTGTTTGTTTATTCACTCATTTTTATGCCCAGCTCAGCTCACCCCGAGGGCAGGGCTGGCGCAGCATGTGGTGCCGGGGATCAAACCGCGGTCCCTGAAGCCACACAAGCTTTCCCAAGCAGGCGTTTTAGACCACTGAGCCATCCCGCATTTAAAATGATAGTTATAACTGATATGAACTGAGTTATCTTTGTCATGTAATTTTCCTGCTGTTGGTTATCTTTCAATCCACTCTGTTTACTTATTTGCATTGCTTTGTAGACTTACTCTTTTGTAGTTCATAGAGATGTAGTCATTTTTTTACACATTTTTTTCTCTTTTTTTCTTTGTGTAGTACCATTCAAAACATTATGGAGTGCTATTTTGGTGGTGATTGTCATGGTAAATTTTTTCTGCTGTTGTTTGTCATGGAAGTTTCTTATTTTTCCATCACTTCTAATGATAGTTTTGAGGGTGATGTCAGTGTGAGTTGGATGTTGTTTTCCCTTAGGGTTTGATTATTTTTTCTTTTTTTTTAACTCTTGCATCATTGTATCTGCTAAGATCCTAGAAATAGCTTTAGGTAACAAGATGTAGCATATCAAATCTGCCACTCAACCTGTTTGTAAGTCTCAGTTTTAATATGAGGCTTTTTAAAACAAAAATTCAAAACTTCCTTTTCACATGCTAACTATCTTGCGAAGGGTGCCATTAAACAAAGTAGTGAACTTGAGACAGTACCAGCAAAAGTTAACAAATCTAAACACTGCAGTCATTCATACAAAAACGACATTCATACAAAAAATAAAGGAACTATCATTGGTTGCATAAAATGTATTGATCTTAACGGTACTTGTGGACTTTGTCATCTGCTGCTTTGAGTGAACCAGAGAAATATCCCCTTGTAGCATGAGAAAGCCACAGAGGTCTGAGTTTATACCTCCACATCAACAAATACTGAATGTTGTTTTAGCTTTAGAATGTGTTATGTTATTTGTATTAATTTTTGACTGCATTTCAGCTTTGGAGAGGACTTATTTCATATAGACACTGGTACTTCTTGAACTTAATAGGTAAAGATTCTAAAATATATGCTTTATACTGTTAAATTTTATGCTTTAGGGTTTGAAATATTTTAAGCTCTCCTTGACTCAAGTCTTTATATTGAGAAGTCTGCTGTAGTTCTGATGGGCTATCCTTTCCACATACTCTTTTCCTTAACAGCTTTTAATATTCTGGTCTTATGTTGAATTTATGGATTCTTTGATGTTATATTTAGGATACTTTTTGTTTTCTGAGAATAGCTAATTAGACTTGCACATGCCACAATTACTGTGACTCCTTAGCAAACCTGAGACCTTAGTTCCAATGAAATTCAGGCTGCTTCTTCTGTGTTCTGGCTATGAGACTGAAATCTGCATTTTCCAGCCTGTAATTCTGCAAGTAACTCCTGCTGACTTGAACTCTGCTCCCTGACCTACCTCTGGCTTGAAGCTGGTTCTGCCTCACTCTGACTCCTGGAGGCACAAGACAGAGCCAATTTTGCAGCTACTCTGGCTTCTGACTCTCTTGACTGCTTTCCAAGTAGTTTTAGCTCATGACCTTCTCTTGGGCGGGGCGCTGAACCTGAATAACGCACCATGCGACAGTCCACTGTGTCTACTGCTCCTTCCCATGGGTGCCTTTCTTCACGGAGGTCTCCACAGTCACAGAAGTCACAGTGCTTCTGTAGGTTGAGGCTCGTCCTCCCATACTGTACCATGAACCAGGGCTCATGGAGGAAATGCCACTCACAGGCTCCTCCTCCTCTTTCTCCATTTCATTTGTGACTTTAGACCAGTTACAATGATAGCTATGACTGATATGAATGGAGTCATATTTGTTATGTGACTTTCCTGCTTTTGGTTCCCTTTCATTCCCCTCTAGTTACTTATTTGCACTGCTCTGTAGATTTATTCTTTTGTGGTTCATAGGGATGCAGTCATTTTTTACACAATTTTTTTCTCTTTTTTTCATTGTACAGTTTCATTCAAAACACTGTGGAGTGCTATTTTGGTAGTCATTGTCGTGGTCAATTTCCTCTTCTGTTGTTTGTCATGGAAGTATCTGAATTTCCATCACTCCTAATAATAGTTTTGAGGGTTATGTCGGTGTAGGTTGGATGTTGTCTTCTTTTAGGGTTTGATTTTTTTTTAACTCTTAAAACATTGTATTTACTAAGATTCTGGCAGTAGCTTTAGGTAACAAGATACAGCATACCAACTCCTCCTCCTCCTCCTCCTCCTCCTTCTTCTTCTACTTATAGTCATCCCTCTCTTTCCCCTCCCTATGTTCTCTATTTCTTGCTTCAAATCCTTTCTCATTTCAAAGACCCTCTTCCTCTCTTCTTCTCTTCCTCACTTTGCTATATTCTACCTTCTAGTTTCCAAATGCCAGAGCAGCTGTTTCTCTGCTGTTCACCAATCCACCATTTTCCCAGAAGTTTGAGAGCATCTAATAAAATTAATCTACCCCATAGTTACTTAAATTTTTTTTAAAATGAAGAACAAATTAGAATATACCATAATCTCATCACAAATACTTTCTTATAAGAGCTACTATTGATATCATATTAAAAAAGGAATTTCACTAAAAAGAAAATTCAGTAAATAGATATATGACTTGGATTCTTACCCATTTTAAAAGTATAAAGCTAATTTTTGATATCTATATAAAACATAGCCAAAAATTAAAAATTGTCATTATATCGTCATTTTCATTATTAAAACTTGACAATTAGAAATAAGATACCATAATAAACCTAATAATGACAATATTAAGAAATCTGGAGCATCTCGTAATCACATTTAATTCTGAATTTTTAGTAGCATTTTTAAAGTTCTATGAAACTACAAATAATAAAAATTTTAACAAAAGCTCTACAACACTATAACAATCTCCTAAAAGACTAATGCATCTAAATAAATAGGAGAAATAGTTAAGGAACTGAGTTTTTTTTTTTTTTTAATATTATGGCTGGCTCAGCCTACCCTGGGGGTGGGGTTGGCACAGTGTGTCGTGCCAGGGATTGAACTGTGGTTGCTGTGGCTGCCTAAGCTTGCCTAAGCAAGCACTTTGGACTGCTGAGCCATCCTGCCAGCCCTAGGACTTGAGTTCTTAAGAAGTACTTTTATTAACCATTATTTGGAATGCTAGTTCTGATCTGTTAAGATCTGGAAAATATTAAGAAATTCTTAGTGAGATAAGAGGTTAATGTGTAAGAGATTTCTTTATTATGGAATGCATCAGATGCAGGGACCCTAACACCTTCAATGTCCCCAGAAGTATGACATATATATAAAACAAACGTAGGTGCTGGTGAAACTTAAGAGGGCAAGCTTTGGTGGGATCAAGCAGCCAGGAAGGGCAAACTGCACTGGCCAGTGAGCCATGCAAAGAAGGGCACTGACTCAGGAAATAAAAGACAGACACGAGTGTCTTGGCAAGACCTGCATAGGCATCACGACAGCGTGGAGAAACTGGAGGCTTTGGGACCCATGCTGGGTAGCTTTGTCTGTGCCCGCACACTGCTCGGGAGGAGAGTGTTGAAGTTATGTATTTTCTTAGGGCTAGGGAGATAGCTCCATGGCACAAGTGCCTGCCAGGCAAGTGCAAGGTTGTGAGTTCAAACCCAGGTCCCACCAAAAAAAAAAAAAAAAGTTAATTTCTCAAAGCATAAGATCATCCAAAAAATGAGGTTGATCAAGTTTATTCTTTGATTAAGTTTATTCTGTTGTACTTTGTAAAAATAATGCTACGACACAGCTGCAATGCCAAACCAAGCCTGGCATACAAGAAGCACCGACTGAATGATATTTCATATTGTAAAAATAAATTAAAGTAGCTTAAAAATTTTGAAGAAATGATGGCTTAAAATACTATCTTATTTTATTTTTTGACTTAAAATCAGAGTAGACATAGTATAAAACATAAGTTTAAGTGGATAATTTTCCATATAATATTTGTTTAGAATTTTATGCTTCATCAAATCCTCACTCTACATAAACTTTTAGACATTGACTTCATAATTTTATAACTCAAAGGTTATTGAGCTACACACTAACATGTATTTTTTCTGTTGCAATAATAAAATATGCTACTAGGGGAAAACCTCACTATTTACACAATAAATCTAAAAGTAAGCTTTTTGTACATATGCATGAGTACAATATGATCATTTGTTCATGACAGAACTAAAAAGGTATCACCAAAGTTTTCGTCGAGTACCTTTATCATTGCAGTGGATTCTTTGGAAAGCAACACAGTAGCAAAACAAAGTCAATTACAGCCACCACAAAGCAGCTGAAAAGAACTGTCAGTCCAGGGTCACTTTCTCTTTTCAGGGTATTTCTCCCACCTTGTGAGCAGCTGGTGAACATAGTATGTCACCGACAGTTTGGAATAGTAAAAACACTAATGATTGTACTATTCTTCAGCTGTCATTGGACACCACACAAAACCTCATGTAGATATAGCCTCCAGTCTATGCATTAGCTGGCATGACTTATCTCATAATTCTGATGGACTAAAAGTCTCTTCAATTCCTTAAAGTAGTAAATCTGGAAGAGGAGAGTCCATCCTTTGCATCAGGCCAATATTTGATATGAAATTTAATACTAAGTATCACTTAACATTTTAACCCTTCCTCATCATACAAGAATTCAGAAATTACGCATTTAGATCTGCTAAGAAATATATCTCTTTACCAGCAGTTTCAAACAAGATATGATTTTTCTATCTCTTTGAATATCAGGAGAAAGAAAGTAATTGATGCTTGCAGTACATGAATAAAAATAAGCTTATTTCCTGTTTTATTGTAGCCATAGAGACAGATGAAGAACAGAGTGGCATGAGTCAGATGTACACACACACACACACACACACACACACACACACACACACACACTTCTTCACAAAACAATTCTATTAAAAATCAACTCCTGACAGCAGGTCCACTCTAATGTACATCTGAATAAAGCTCACAAGAAACACGAATCTCAATCATATTCCTGTGGGTCAAATAAAGAGTAGAATGACAGCAAGCTCGTACTTCACAGAGTGAATAAAGTCCTGCATAAATTTACAACAAAATTATTTTCATTTTGCACCATAATATTTTCTCAGATTATTCCCTTTTATTGGATTATTTATTACAATGGGGTTCTGCAGCCAACACAAGGCAATGGGCTCTGTGGGGGGATGTGGATCGTGAGTTTGAGGGGGCTCACAAATGTTCTTGCACACCTGAAGAATTCATTATGTTTATCAGCTCTCCTATTGCACATGATAGTACAATAGCTCTACTGAAGTGAATGAGAAGTCCTGATGCAAGGCACACTAAATAATTCCATGGTAAAGATGCACTGTTACCTTTGCATTGTTCCACTTCTTCGGAGCTGTTCCTTGTCCTGGAAGTGTTCCACTTCTCCATTAAACTTGAAAAAGAAGAATTTCATGATGACGAAACCAACCCTATGCAAATGACCACAACTCCATGAAGGTAAATGGGAAGAAGCCACCAAATAGGGCAAGCAATTAAACACAGGAGAAAAAAAGGTATACAAAAGTAGTCTTTCAACTACTTTTTTTTCTTTTTGTTTTTTTTTTTTCAACTACTTTTGTACACAGCAGCAGAATATGTTCATTAGTATATGCTACAAATGAACTTCTCCTGCACCCTATGGGTCATCATTATTCTGTCTTGGTCTACAGAGTGGATATTAAGGAACTAGAGGTAGCTCAGACCCACAAGTGACACCAGGACACCAGTAAGCGTCATGGATACTGTCTATGTCACGACATACTAGAACTCTGTGCGATATCCTATCCTCAAACTGTTAGAAGTTCTGGTCATATATTCGTCATTCCAGGATTATGTTGTGCTTTATTGTTAATAATTTTTAGCCGAGCGTGGTGGCGCATGCTTGTAATCCCAGAACTCGGTAGGCTGAAGCAGGAGGATTGGTGCAAGTTCGAGACCAGCCTGGGCTACAAAAGTGAGCTCAAGGCCAGCCTCAACTGCATAGCAAGACCATGTCTCAAAAAGACAAAAAAAAAAAAAAAAAAAAAAAAAAAAAAAAAAAAAAAAAAAAAAAAAAAAAAAAAAAAAAAAAAAAGACATGATATATTTTCTCCTTGTATTAGGAACTTTAAAAAGAAATATATATATATATATATATATATATATATATATACATATATATACACACACACACACACAAAAGCGATAGAATAGTTATATAGCTACTTTGTCTTAGTTCATTGGTAATAAGTTTGTACTAATATTGTTTAGACAAGATATCAGATCTTCATCCTCTGAATAAATACTACAAAGACAACATTATACATGGTATTAATTAATGTAACCATCCAACTAACTTGTTTTGAAATGGTTTTATTGCTATTTTATCGTTTATTCCTCATTAAAATGAATGAAAAACAAACCATACAAAATAAAAAATAAAATAAAATATAGACTGCTATGGCTCCAGAATGAAAGACCTGCACATTGAACCAAATCGCATTTCCAAACAACGAACGGTATTCCTAAATGCATTGAACCAAAGTAGAACTAATTTTAATTGGATATAAATAATGGTATTCATTTATATTTGATGTTTGGGATCAATGAGGAGGAGGTATATTTATTTATTTTATCAATTTAAAATGAAATGTCAAGAATAATACTCTATGCCTGACTGGTACTGTTAATCAGGTTTACTCAGGTTTGCAAACCCATAAATGACAGAAAGGATGAATTACAGAGCTAGGGTAGTGTTTGGGAAAATACTGAGAAAGAAATCTTTCTCCCCTTTGAAATACCCTATTGCTACCGCCTTCACTTTGCTCAGGCATAACTGCCTGAATTCAACCCGAGACTCTTATTCAAGATTTAAAACAAGCAACTTTTGAGTTGCTTGATTAGTAAATTTAAACTTGAACATAACAATAAAGTCTCCAAATCGCAAACCATCCTTGCTGGAAGGTACTATCCTGACTGTCCACTTTGGTTCATGATCTGAATACTTAACCCTTTCCTTAAATCTGAATGAATGAAAAACAGAAGGGACACAGCTGACAATGAGCCAGCTCCTGACTCACTCCCTATACAACCAAATACTAATCCAATCCTGCTGCCAAGGACCCCTCCAGATGGAGTTCGGTATATAATTGGCTGTGTTTATGGCAGCAACAGTATCCTCGGTTACACAGAGAGAGCCCAGGCTTCACTTAAATGCTTAAAAGCAGAAGAATTAGGCAGATCTGTGGAATCAGAAGCACCTGATATGAGGAGCAAGGAGAGGTCAAGGGGAACTTTAAGAACGACAAGGATTAGATTTGCCATTACTGGCTTTGAAGATGGAACCAAGGAACAATGAATCAAAGAAAACCTGGGTCTCCAGAAGCTACTAATGCATCTTCTTTGTCTTAGCCATGGAAACTTAGCCCTATAATCACAGGAAATACAACTCCATCAGGTATTAGACAGACCTAGAAATAAGTTTTCCAACAGATGTTTTGGAAAGGACCACAGCCCTGTGGCTGACTCCTTGGTGTACCAATATCATCTTTTAAATTCCAGAGAAGGGAAATCACTAAGACCTAGAGTGCCAGAGTTCCATGCTACATGTGGGTCAGAAAATGAGTAGATGTCCTACAATGCTCCTTATAGTAACCTTTCAGGTAACTTTGAGTGTCAGCTACATTGCTTGAGAGACACCTGGAGAATTAATCAAGCATCCTCCAGTTGCATCTACGTAGGTCATGGCAAGGTGACCTTGGAGAATATCTTTGGTCCCTAGCCAACTGCTCTGCAGTGCTCTTCTGCTGTGTTCTGTTTCTAGATGCCTGCAGTGAGCAGCTGTCTTCTGGTCCATTCCTCCCTCGGCACCAGCCACAGTGTACTGAAACTTCTAAAACTGGAAACCAAATTAAGCCTTTCATCCCCTAGTCTGTGTGTGGTCAGGATTTTTGTCCCAGTAAAGGAAACTCTGGCCAATTCCACAGCAATAGAAATCTGATACAAAATCAGTACTTAACACACTGAGTTTAGCCGGGCGTGGTGGTTCACGCCTGTAATCCCAGCACTCGGGGGGCTGAGGCAGGAAGATTGGTGCGAGTTCGAGACCAGCCTGGGCTACAAAAGTGAGCTCAAGGCCAGCCTCAACTGCATAGCGAGACCCTGTCTCAAAAAGAGAAAAAAAAAAAAAAAGAAAGAAAAAGAAAAAAAAATCATACTGAGTTGAATTTTTTTTCAAGCTTTGTTATTTAATACTTGTAAGAAATTGTTTTCTAACATATAGACATAGATATAGTTTACTGTGTATTGTAATAGTAGTGGTAATAGTAATATAGTAATAGTTTACTGTAGTAAACTATAGTGTATTATTTTACTGCATGTAGTAGAAGTTTGCCAAATCTGGCTGTACGTGTAGCTTTGGATAATATGCTGCATGTCTCTACTGAGGCTACAAAGTGGTGGGAGCTCCCCCTGTCCCTTTCTCGTACATACCCATGCATCACTTTGATAGCGTGAGCCTGGACTCTGGCACAGAGCTCAGCTCTAGTGTGTCAAGGCCGGCTGACTCACGAGCTTAACCTGCTGTTTAAGGGCCTTGGTAACAAGATGGCTAAGGAAAGAGATGTTAGGCTGCCTAACTTAACGTCTCAATAGAGTTAATCAGTTCTGTAGGAAAATTAAGCTTTTTAAATAAGCAAAGGGAGAAGAGGGGAAAGGAGAGGAGAGGAATGGGGAAAAGAAGAGGAACTAAGTTATATCAGGTAAAGTTACACATTCCTTATGATAGAGGTAATGATTATGTGCATCTAAATTATGTCAATGAGCTTAACTTAAAAAGAAACCATTTCTAGTTACATGCCAGTCTCAGAGCATCACATAAGATATGTGTTGTGGGCACGTTTATGATTCTGCATAAGAAGGAACCTAAAAACAGAGAGGGCCACAGAGATAGATATGTAGGCAGACTTGGGTGAGCATTTATGCTATATGAAGATAAAATGACATGGACTCACAATATATAAGTTGATATTTTTAATTAATATAATTTTGAGAAAGTACACTAGAAGTGAACCAAAATAAAATATAAATGTCAAAAATAAAAACAAAAGCAAAAAAGTCAAGAAATAAAATTTCAATATTTTGTGATTTCAATCTAAAGAATATCAACCTACCTTTAAATAGGAAATTAATTTTTAAGATTGTGCATTTCTAATATTTCAAATAGTACATCTATGTTTCAATATTTTCTTGCTATCAAAAAAGCTATTTTGAGAAAGTCTGAATTATTGTTAAATTAGCAGAGAGGTCAAATGGATGGGAAGATGGAAATTTAAGTGTTGGCAACGTAATTATATGGTGCATGGAATACCAAATAAAAAGCATCACACTACATAACTGGCAAAACAACAGTCTGGTAATGATAGCTCAGTTGTTTTCATCTTTGAAATGCTTTCAGACTACATTTCGTAGAAATAAAAGACAAATTTGAAAGTACTCATTCTGCTCTTTTAGATGTGTGCTGCTTCTAAAGTAATTTCAGTTATTGCTATACTGTCTCTCAAGTAAATGTTTGCTTTAAAAGAAAATAAAAAGGAGTAATAAAAAAGAAAAAGAGACAATGGAAAAAAAGAAAGAGGAAATTATTAATTGCTGATGCACACACACACACACACACACACTGTCCAATGGGGGGGAAGTATTCAGAAAACTTAGATATTAGCCTATCTATGATTTGGGAGATTCAGCCAGGTCTCTCAGCGGCATAGAGCCTCATCTCACACCATTGCATTAAAAAATAAAATCTTCTATATGAAAAAATAATCCACGCTCAAATTTTAAAATCATCAAATAAAATTCATCTTTTTATAAAACTATGGACTTGACATCTCATGAGAAGCATCTAGCTGAAGCACAACTTTATCATTGCAATTTCACTCCTAAAGTTTTTAAGAAATTTTCTGTAAAGTCAGATTCGATTTCTTCTTGACTTCAGTGTATTCCAGATTTCTAAAAACATTTGGGCTTGTTCTCAATGGAAGTCCATAGTAAAAACAAATTGGAGTTACTTCATAGGGCAACTGCCCTGCCTTGTATATCTTAGTTTCTCTACCTCTTTAAACATCTGCAATGCCAGTAATTTATTGTGTATATTACTCATTAATTTTGTAGCTTCCTGATGTGATACAATTTTACAAGTTAAACATTTGATTAAGTAACCTGTGATTAGAAATCTACGAAATGTTCCTGCCGGATGTGGTGGCTCACACCTGTAATCCCAGCACTTGGGAGGCTGAGGCAGGAGGATCGGTGCGAGTTCAAGACCAGTCTGGGCTACAAAAGTGAGCTCAAGGCCAGCCTGAACTGCATAGAGAGACCCTGTTTCAAAAAAAAAAGGCAAAAACAAAAAAAATCTATGAAATGTAACCATTATGAAGACAGCACTATGCAATGTGTCAATTATTGAGAATGTACTACTAACGTGTTATGAAATTATCTTATTGTTATTTCTTATTAAAAATTATAAAATAAAATAAAATTATATATTGAATCCAAAAAAAAAAAAAAGAAAGAAATCTATGAAATGATTTCAGTGGTGACTCAGCATAAGTGTAACTTGATGAAAAGTTAATAAAGTCCTTAGGTTTTTTGGTTAGTACTATATAAAACAATTTGACAAAGCATAAATTAAGATATAACTTCATTTTGTACTCACCTCTGCTTCATATATTCCTGAACTCAATCATACATTTTCACAACTTCTACTTTTTTCTATTAAACTTTACCTCACTTGTTTAATCAGTTGAGATCTTTCAAAGTTGCTTTATGTAGGAAATTAACAGCTTTCACAGAGAAGGCTAATTGCTTGAACATTTTAAGCTTGTAAAAATAATTATTCATTTAAACTGCTACTGATGGGAAAGCTTTCAACACAGAAAGCCCATTAGGAGGGATTCACTCCTTTTACATGACTGTGCAGCTCTTAACACTAAATCTAATCAGAGTATCTGCGTCTCTCTGTCACCAGATGGCCAGTTGTGTTTTACAGGCTCTTATCCTATTCAAAGAATTGGAGTGGGCAACAGGTGAAGATAAAAGTTTAACACTTGTCAAAGTAGAAGAAAAAGAAGTGCAAAATGAAATGTGAAGCAAAAAAGGATCTGAAGAAAAGAGAAGAGAAAATACACCTTGTACGTAGAACGGACTACTGTAAAAACTCAAAAAACATGGCCAGGAGTCCAATAGCCACCATCGTTGATATCTGATGTCAGATTACAACAATCCTATGCAAGGTGTCAGAGCTGCTACAACAGGCGTCTCTGTGATTTGCAGGTTTCCATGACTAATAGGCCATGCCTAGTCGTGCAGCCAGCTGGTAATATGCTGACCTCCTGCTTCATTATTACTGAGTCTCATCCTCACAGATAGTCATGGTGCTGAGGTTAAGAAAGAGGCTACCTGATGAGGGAGATCTCAGAGACCAATTACAACTCTCATGCATCCGGCCACTGGGAACCTTGCCTCTGTGTGTTGAGTAAATAAAAGGCTGACTTCACGATACAAGAGACCTGACTGGCATCGGAAATTGATCAGGACCAAGTCAGCCTAGAAGGCTTGGTGCGACAGTAACAGTCCCATTGGTGCACCATAGCACCAGCTCACCTTTCCATGTGGAACTGAAGTCACCTCGAATGACATCTCACTGTTACTACTGACTTTGGAAAGCTAGGTTAAGATTCAAAGCCTAAGGATGGCAGTTGACAAACTAATATGGTTCCAGTGTGAGTTCTGCAGCCAGAATCTGGCCACTCCATACAACAGATAAAAGATTAACAGGAAGCTCTTAAGGGGGAATCCATGCATTTATGTTGCTCATTTGGTTGTTGTTTATCACGTTTGTGTCCACCAGGCTGGTTAATTGATATATCAATCAATAGAAAAAAGTTCTTGTCAAGATAATATTAGTATTATAGTGGAAGAGAAAAAGTTTTAGGAGGACCTAGTATTTCATGTGAATATATGATAAGAAAATAATAAAGGGAAAAATTAAAAAAAAAAAAAAAACATGAGCGACAAACCCAGTGTCTAAGCAAGGTGGCCATGAAGGCTCGCTGCACAGACAAACGTGGAATAGAGTTCAGGGCAGATGGAGCTGGGCTGTGAGACCCTGGAGGAAGCAGGACAGGCATGCAGCAGGCTCAGGCTGTGGAGGTGGACGGCACTTGATGCAGCTGAGGAATGCAAAGAGCCAGCCACCTCATGACCAAGGTGCAGAAGCAAATGATATAAGCTGTGATGCCACCATGGGCCCCAGGGTTTAGGAGCCCAAACACACTGGAAAGATTTTTTTTTTAAATTAAGTTTATCAGAACATTTTATGTATACATACTGAACACATTCACCACTGGGAATTTGTACCTATCCATGGCGTGACTTAATTCTTTTGCCACCATTGTCCTACTCTCCTCCAACCACTAGCCTCCCTCCTGTACAAAGGATTTGCTTCCATTTTTTTCCGTCTTTACTCTTTTTGTGTTATCCCTTCTTTGCTTCTCCCTCTGCCTACATCCCCTTCCCCTTGGATGATTTAAGCAGCAAAAAGGTGTGGTTTTCAGTTTCTAAGTCCTGGCTGTCCTTAGGAGCTGGGCACTCAGTCTGATCACTCTAGAATATCAGTTCAGAAACACTGAGAGCAAAGGAGGGTAACTGGTTATGCAAGCACACGGCTCAGGGAGTCTGATGCAAGCTATGTAGCAGGTCGAGAACTGCATGATACCATGTAAAAGAAGAGACATAATATTAAGTGAAAATAACAGCACGCAACAGTTGCTAAAACATACATGGAAATACGCTGATACGCAAAGTTAAAATAATTGTGCTAAAATGGCCTAATAAGATGTCATTAAACACGAATGAACAACATTATGTTTTTCTTTTAACTATTTCAAGTGTCTGCTAACTGCTAACATGAAGTTTGCCAATTACAGCACTTAATATATGTGATGTACTAAGATTATATAAGCATAGGTCACCTTCATCTCTACCCATCCAACTCTGCCACTAATAGAGGGGGCTTGGGTTGCCATCTGAACTCATTTCTCTTATTTCACAATTGCTTATTGAATTAACCTCACTGCTGTCCTGACATGTGGAGATTTTCCTTGGCAATTAACTCACCTTTTATGATACCTAAGTCTTCTTTCTGTTGTATCATTTTTGGTGCCTCTCTTAGAGACCCTTGTCAGTGTAAACAGAGGCCTTATCTTTGCTGCAATAATTGTGAAGTGTGAACAGCAATTTAAATTGCTTGGTCTGTTTCACTGGTGAGGATAACCAAAAGACCAGTAATTCCTGAATGGAGGGATTACTGTGCATTTAAAATAAAAATATTTACCTGATCAATGGCATAGTAATCTAATACATAGTGTTAACTCAGAGAGGGACTGAAACAGACATAAACTGAACGCAATGTGACTTCTTCATGGTTTCACCATTCTTAGTTTGCAAATTGAACATTTCAGAGTTTATGAACCAGGGAGTGCCAGCATGATGGCGGTGTACCTGCTGGGTGACCACAGGCATGTCAGCCCCTGGCTTCCTCACCTGAGAAGCAAGGTTCCTAACCTCCCAAGCCCCTCCTGCGAGAAGGTCAAGCTGGTGAGGCAGCAGACAGAATCTGAAGAGCTACCTGAATTACAGAATGGGGTTTCTGCTGGCGCAGCCCTAACTACGGCCCTGGCTCCTGCAGTCACCGCACAGCTGCACTCCAACCCAGCCTCTGCTCAAAGCAGCTGCTTGCAGACCCTGGGAGCATGGGACTCGTCTCAACAGATATCAAAGCCCAGCGCCCTAATACCTATGGACTATCAAGTTCTTTTCCTTTCCTCCATTTAACCATCTATAAAGTTAAACACAGTTTTGCATTATTTCCTGATTTGTAGGATTTGAGTGGCTAGTATTATGTGCTTAGAAAGTGCCTAAAACAAACGGAATGAAGTTTTAGCTTAATTCATTCCAATTCCTTATTTATACAGCTCACATTTCAGATCTACATTTCACTCTATAAGTCACTACATAAGCCCACCTAAGAATAATTATCGTTATGTGTTTGCCCCTATTTAATATAATTATGGACAATCGAACACTTTCTAGTGAACAAATTAAGGAAAGCACTACATATTTTTATCCTTATCCAAAAATTCAAAAAATGATGGCAATAAGTAATAGTATCTTTTAAGACAAAAAGAAGGTGAAAATTGTTGGCTTCAGAACACACCAGAAACTGACGGCAAAGAGTGTTTGGAAAGAGTTTCTTTAAAAGTGTTAAAAGTGGACATTTATACAGTATGAAAAAACTACATTTGTGTATTGGGACAAATCAGATTTCAACTATTAGAGGTTTTTGTCAGCCAAGCTATAAATAATCTTTTATAGTGTGCCTCTCTCCATGCTGTCTGAACCTGCCTGGCAGGCTCTCCTCTGTGGGATTTTCCAGGTGTAAGCTGCGTGTTGGAGGAGCCTTCTCATACAGGCCCTGGGGACAGTGCAGCCTTGGAGCCCGACATCCGTGGCAAAGCATATACATATCTGGACGCCACCCAGCAGACTGTCGACTTAATTATACTGCTGCCAAGCCAACACTGTAAAGCTATGGAAAAATGCATAATTTTCAGTTTTTCTTTCTTCTTTTTCTTTTTTTTTTTAATCTTGCCATCTTTATCTAAGTAAATCATTTAAATTATCCACACTTTAATAACTATGAGTATGGTCTTCTGTATCATTTTTATTGAAATAAAGTAAATTTACTAAATATTTGTGTCTTATTTAGATGTTTACAAGTCTTTCCTCAGCTTTGAGACTAATGCCTGAAGCAAAGCCATAAAAGACATATATTCAGAGATAAATAAGAATATTTAAGGTCACTCTGTTGCCAAATTCAGTTTGCCATGACCGAGTTACTGGCTATGATTTTAGGAAAATTCTTCAGCACTCACTTTTGATTTGTTTCAGAAAATTCATTAGATTTTCATTATTGAAATTCAGAAAGAAAAAAAAAATTGTCAGAATATAAACCACTTGACTACTTTGAATTTCAAAGACATTGGCCAGTTGTGTGAAGTCAAAACCAAATGGCTGCAGTGTGGCACAGGGACAGAAAAAGATGTTTCTCACACTGATTTTCATCCCTCTAGAATTTTTTTTTCCCACCTGAAAAGCATATTTTGCATTCCGATTTTCCTGAAGTAGAAGTCCTGCCCAGTCCTCCTGCGATGCGCGCTTCTCCTTCGTCCTAGTTGTGCCTCCTCGCTAGACTCGGCTGAAGGAAGTAGGCCTGGTTGGTGCCTGGAGCTCCTGGCTGTCACTTTCTGCCGTGGTCCACTGCGCAGTGGGGAGCAGAAGGAACCTGAGCACCCGGTAGGGGCCAGAGGTCCTCGGGGACAGGTGGAGAAGGATAGGACTTAAGGTGGAATGAAATGTACATACAATAATTTTCCAAGACAAAGGCAAACAGGAAAGAATTGATCCAAAAATAATGGAGCTATAAGCCACCAACAAATTGTAAGACTTATGGATAGGCATAGGAACACAATTCAAGAAGAATAAACACTATACCTACAAATAGAAACCTTTAAAATTGGAGTGGGAGAAGGAATGCTGAAGGAGAGACACTTCAAAAATGTACACAAATATTGATTTTTTTCAAAATTTGTCATTTTTTTGGTACATTGAAAATGTGCATACAAAAATACCAAGAATGAAGAAATACAGATATATATTTAAATACATTATAATTGCATTCTTGGCACAGTTAAAAAGGGCTGTTGTGATTTTATGTTTATTATATTGAATATATATCCAAAGTTTTCATTGAGACCACTAAAATTAAAAAAAGAAATGTGTAACACTCCAGTGAGTAGCCAAGGAAAATGAAGAACATTAATTAGGTGCAGAACTAAAGGGAAATAAATTTAAAGAAGGGCCAGTGAGATGGCTCAGCAGTCTAAAGCTCCTGCTTAGGCAAGCTTAGGCAATAGGAGGGACCGAGGATCTATCACTGGCACCACATGCTGTACCAGCCCCACCCTCAGGGCTGGCTGAACCAGCCATACAAAAAGAAAAAAATAAAAATAAAAAATAAAAGAAATATGCAATATTGAAGGATAGCTCAGGGGATTAACGCACCTGCTTAGGCAGAGTGCCAGAACCATGGTTCAATCCCCACCATGTGGTGCTGGCCCCACCCCCAGGGTGCAACTGAGACTGGGCAGGGTGGTGTGTGCCTGTAATCCCAGAGCTTGGGTGGCTGAAAGCAGGAGAATCACTATGAGTCCGATGTACATAGTAAGACACTGTGGACACTGTAAGGTCTGTCTTATAATACACTCAAAGAAAAGTAAGTAAAGATTCATAAGTATACTCATTTTACCGGAAATTAAAATCAACATAAATCTGTACTTAAAAAAAATTAGGATACTGAATATACAATTTAATTTTAAAAGAAGCAATATATGTCAGGTGCGTATGAAACACATCTAACACAAAAATAACACAAAAAGATTTCATAGGAAAGAGAAATATATACCAGGTAAATGCAGAAATGGGAATCTAACAGATGTCAATGAAAAGATTGTAGGTTTAAAATGACTTTCCAGATATAGATGGGCTATTTCATGGAGATTGAATAAAAATTCACTTTATCAGGAGGATGCAGCAAAATTAATAATGGATCTACTTAATAAAATTTCAAAGTATTACCTATACTATAGAGTAATAGTATCACAAAGCTTTTCGGCTGGAGGGTTAAGAATGTAAGTTAACAGATCAAAAATTGGAGAAAAAAAAAGGGCTATGAGGATAGCCAATATTTTGGCCCTAGCCCTTCAAGGTCAATAAGGACTCAGGATATAAGAGAACGTGTGCTGTAATATCCTATAACTCAGAGGTGTCCCAAATTTCCTGGTCAAGGAGATTATGGGACCTCAGAGGAAAGGGATGAATGAACTATAGTGCGTCTAAAGAGAGTCACCCAGAGAAAAATATTCTCTCAGGCTTTCACAGAAAGCAAGCTGGCCAAGCAATGGCCGTGACTCATCCTAAAGCCTGACACTAACAACAGTCCTACAAAGTACTGTCTATGGTCCCAAACTTAATCCTGAGGGGATTTGACCCTGGAAGATACAAAAAATTGAATGTTTTGTTATACAGGTCTTGCTTCGACTTGCCCTTGACCACCCAGCAAGGAAAAAAGGAAAAAAAAAAAAAAAGCTTAATTACAATGCATGAAATGCAGAGCTAGATTGGTGAGATGAGCTTTAGGAGGCTTAGATCAATAGCCTCCAACATTACAAGCTTCACTGGTGGCCCACTGCAATTGTAGAATATTTGGCTGTGTATGTATCTGTTTCTTCTTAGTCCAAAGAGAATAATTTTCTTTTCCTTTTTTTCTTCTTCTTAGCAACATCAATAGGGAGGTGGGTCATGCCCACACACTGTACTCTGTAGAACTATTGTGAGGACAATATGCAATGTGTCAACATTCAAAAAAGAAAGGGGAAAAGGAAAAAAAAAAGCAATGTTGATTTAATGTGTTAATGTTTAATTGTTTGATCAATCTAATATACCTGTATGTATTAATCTAAACTGATCTTATGATGAAAATATGTAATGTAACCATTGTTAAATTTAAACAATAAAAATATTAAATAAAAAAATTTCAAAGTATCAAAATAACAAAGGATAGGGCTAGGGAGATAGCTCAGTGGAATAAGTGCTTGCCTTCCAAGGGTAAGGCCCTGAGTTTATTACCTGGTACCACCAAAAGTATAAATAAAAATAACAAGAATAGTATTACATAAATATCCTGACAAGAATAACACTATATGAAAATACTAATACACTCGTCTTAGCCAAAAAATATTGCTAAGCATACAAAATTGAATATATAAATATCCTGAGGTTATATATTTTATATTTACATCTACATAAATAAAATATACAACATACATATATATTGTCACATCCAGTAACTGAAGTATATGCCATTCTTTTCATAGGAAAGGTTCGTGAAATATACCTAAAATTAAAGGTCATGAAATAAATCCTGGCTTCTTAAAAAACTAATATGCATTTAAGTTAAAAATGAATCACAAGGGCTGGGGAGATACCTCAGTAGAATGAGCATTTGCCTGGCAAGTGCAAGGTCCTGTGTTTAATCCCTTATATCAAAAAGAAAGAAAAATCATAAAATTACAAAATGCTTATCAGAAATACTTTTACATATTAAACACGCACGCACACACACACACACATCTCTGAAGAAGATAATGGAAACAGTGTCTCCTTTCACAAATAGTTTTATTTGGATAAAACTTGGTTCTCAAACAGAAGCATCAAGCCAAAATGTCTTCTCATTTGCAAGCACTGCATCAGGCAACAAGCACTACTGCAGCTGTGTTTTGCACGGACAGGGCTGGTGCCATCTTTCCAAAATTCCAGGACAGATTAAGCGCATGAACCAAGGTTCCACCATATAGTGACTGACCTTTATGCTCACCAAAGAGCTATAAGTAAATGAGATGAAGACCAGCTATAGCACTATTTACACTGCATGCTTCTGTTTTTATACATTTTAAAAACATAATTTCAAAACACAGTATGCTCTCTTGTAGCACACAATAAAGCTGTAAATAAAACCGAGGAGTAAAAAACACAGTCTCGAGGCCAAAGATGGTCACCAAGAAGGCAGATCTAGGTGCTTCAAGTGCTTTCTGATATTTTAGTTATGTACTGCTCATTAAGCAAGGTAGTGTTCAATGTCATGACTTTGCTTTATAATTAACATGAAGCTGTCCTTCGTATGGGTCAAATACAGTGGACCCATTTTCTGTAATTGAACCAAATCTCTACTCATTCGTCTAATAAATTGATAATTGCCACATTCTAATATCAAGAAAACAATAATACAGACGTGAAGCAGTATGACGGGCTGAAGAACAATGACCTTGTTAAAGTAACAGACCAGTTCTTCATGGTGGAAAGTAGGATTATTGTCAACTTTGCTGTTTTATTTAATTTTTATATCTCCCTGAATGTTTGAAATACAAATGTAAGGGGCTGGGGAGATAGCTCCGAGGCACAAGTGCCTGCGTGGCAAGTGCAAGGTCGTGAGTTTGAACCCCGGTCCCGCAAAAAAAAAAAGAAATACAAATGTAGGAGGACTGGTCTATTCAACTGGAAAATAATTCTTGGTGAATGTGTGCAAAACCCAGTTTCACAGGAGCTTTTGATCGCTGTGACTTAAGCAAAGCCAGGTTCAGAGATTTTTAGGTTTTGTGTTTGTCCGTGAGAATCTTGACCCACCTGCCACTCATTCATCTAACAAAAAAATCTCATTTGTCTTCCTAGGTGACCAAGAAAGGGTAATTGTGTTTTAAAGTTTCCAAATCATATTAATGACAAAGCATTGCTGGCCATAAAAATCTCCTAATAGTACAGAGAAGCCTGACTCACTCAGCGGGTAAATCTAATACTAATTGAATATGTCCACAACTACAAATTTTGCCTACATTATTGCACATCATCTACACATATAGAATGGCAAATTTTCACAGGAAACCTATAATTTAGAAATGTTTGAAGATTTCTTTAAATATTATTTTTAATTCACTTAGAAACAAATAATATTTATTAATTTTACACAGGAACCATATGTAATTCTTTCTTTCTTTCTTTCTTTCTTTCTTTCTTTCTTTCTTTCTTTCTTTTTGTTATTGCTTTTGCTATTGCTCACTGACTGATTTTTACTTGACCCTACCAAAAGCAAATAATTTCTTGCCAGGGCTTTTTATTATGCCAACATTTTTTTTCCCAGTGCTTTGCTATGTAGTCTTCGATGAGCTTGAACTCATTATGCAGCTCAGGCCTGTGGAAGCTCACAGGTGTCCTCCAACACCAGCCTTCTGAGTGCGGGGATTACAGGTGCACACTGCCAGGTTTCGTTCTTCTGTCAACTACTTCACTCATTTTGAACTCATACCCTATCGTCCAATACCTGTTTTGGTCTCTTTTTCACTCTCAGTTTTTCATTATCTTTCTGTATTCATTTTCCCCAATCTCTCCTCTGACTTTTTAAGCACAGGCTGGAATGCATGATCCCTTCCTTGGAATCCCCTAAACTTCTTCTACTATGAATTTTCTTATCAATGACAGAGGATTGACTGCCCAGATCAGATCAGTAAATTCGAGCTGAAATATCAGCTCCAAGGTATATTTTAAAAAATCATGCCTGATTTAGGGTTTTGTGTTTGGCAGAGTTAGAAACAAACTGACGCGTAGAACTCAAAAGTAGAAAATGATGAACCAAGCATAGGCAAAGCCTTGGTAAAAGCAGGTTATTATGAAAGAACCAGAAAGCAAGATATAGCTGGTCTCTGAGTGCTGTGAAAGTCATAAGATCAGAATCTTTTGGATAAGCACAGTGGACTCTCTGGTGCATGGTTTGTCCATGTATTGGCTAGGGCGATTACTAGAATCCTACTCAATCCCTTTTATCAGTCTCACATCTTCTGATCATCATGCCGTGGTCGTGGAAACTTCACCTCTGATGTGTGATGTGGACATGCTTCACATAACAATGTTTAGTTCAACAGTAGGCCAATACACAACACTGCTCTTTTTTTTTATTATAATACAGCTGAAAATTTCCTGTCTCTTAGAAAAGTGACAGCACTGACACTGCACAGCAGAGCTCATTACAGTCCTTTCACAAACATGTTGCCTGCTCTGCTGGCCTTATAAAAGAACACTACACACAATCTTGATATGTGGTGATGACGACGATGATGATGATGATGATAATGATATTAAGCTACTTTTCATGTATTTAGGGTTCGACTTAGGAAAATGAGCTCACTCACAAACAATATGCTGTGCTAACCAGGCAGCCACATGGATCTTGTGTTTGTTTTTTCTTGATTACGTCGTATCATGCGCTTAGTTTAATCACATGCTATTCTGCTTGCTGCGGCACTAGAAGCCACTGACTATACCAAGAACATGTTCAGGTTGAGTGCTGATACTCTGTGTCGGAGTAGACTGTACGTGTGGAGGTCACAGAGCAGCCAGATCCCCTTGAGCACACACTGTCATGTTCACCCAACGAAAGTACTCAGGGCTCATGTCTGGCACTGTGAGCCCCTACTTAGGAAATGCATGACCACACTTATTTCCCGTTACACAAACAACTTCTTTAAGAAGACTGGAGGCAACGAGATTTGCGGGCACCTGTGCTTTTACTCAGCTTTATCCTAGAAGCGCACATTCACACAACTTCCGGTGGAAATAGAGATGCACATGTGTAGGAAATGAGGTAAACCTATACTGCCAGTATAAGAAGAGTAAAAATTCACACGAACTTTTGAGTGAGGTGCACTGAAGTCTGTTCCCACAGTGTGACATATTTCAGCAAAAATCTGGATCCCACATTAGAGTTGGTCTTGGCATGGAAGGATAGATTTTGTAATCCTACCTTCAGTCTTGGGTGTTCTGTATCCCTAATTGAGGGAAGGAATTTAAGCATATATTTTACCTTAGTCCAGTTAAATGTGTTTTCTGCTACTCAACCACTAGTCTGCTAAGCATTCTGTTTCAGACAGGAGTGTTATTAATGTGTGCTTATTAACACCTCTGGCAACTTCATAAATAACAATTGTATGCTAAAAAAAACTTAAGCTTAGACCACGAGAAATGAATAGCTGTTAGAAATGAAAAACAAGTTTTACTGTTTGAGCCAACAGAAGCTTTGCAGTACACAGGAGCAGCAAACCTCAAATCCAGTGAAATTTTTAAATGAGTGTTTATTTTCTATCTGAACAGTATTTTCTTCAAATTGTCATTCTTCATTACCTCAGACAGAAATAGCTCATTCTCTCCATTGTTTACTTAGAAGCCTGAGTTTTCCATATTTGTGTCTGCAACATTAATTCAGTTTTCAGTATAATCAAGAATTTAAGAGTTTCAGGTCTATTTCCACACCTCCTGAAGTTCTTCATTACAGAATATAGGATGTTTTATATATATACATATATACTATATGTGCATATTATGTATTATTATATATAAATATGTTAGAATATATATATATATATATATATATATATATATATATATATATATAATTTGTTTTTGCAGGATCTCACTACACAGCTTTTACTTATAATGATCCTTCTGTTTACTGCCTCCCAAGAGGTGGGATTACAGGCACACGCCACTATGCCTGGACTTCATAGCCAGTTCAGCAAGCCTGAGAGTGAGGCTGGTGCAGCATGTGGCAAAGTGTAATATTTTATTTCTTTAAAATCTGTTAAAATTAGGAGATATTTGAGATTCACTATCACTTTATATCCTTGTCTCTAAGCTCTGTCATTTTAAAACTGTAATATAAGCACATGGTCTCTGAACATTTAGAAAGAAAAAACATAACTATGATGAGAAGTGCACCTCAGGCAGGCAGCAGGCCCTACCTGCACACATGGTGGGTGCCTGGAACAAACTCCCCTGCAGCTAACCAGTTGGCTAGGCACAAAGACTGGACCCTAGGCCAGCGGGAAAATCAGGGTCCAGAGCTTCTCAGGACTTCTGATAGCCACTCTGTTTCCGTCCCCGGAGGCAAAGCCCTGGTACAGCTCTCCCCACTGCTGCTCAGCTGAAAGGAATGTGCTTTGGTGAACAAAACACCTTGGCCAGTTGTAGAAAGACAGGAGCCTCATGTTTATGATGGAGGATTGCAGTCACTTCTTTTATTTCTCTGGGTTCTCAGAAAGAAAAGATACTGAACAATCTCCCTTAATATTGCAACTCTTTCATTCGTTTGTTCTCCATAGGAAAGGATCAGAGCTCTGCCCTGTCTGCAAGCTTTCCCAACTCTAAGGGTCCTTGCTTTGTTGTCTGTATCATTCAAGGAGGCAAGAGTGAGGCAAATAGCTCATGCACACTTTCTTTTTCTTTTCTTTTTTTTTTTTATTTAGTACAGATTCTATAGGGTCTCATTATGCAAGTCAGGCTTGTAGTGAACCTCCCAAGCTTGCAGCCTCCCAAATACTGACATTAAATATTCATGCCTTCTTGTGAGTCATTCGATGACTCAGTTCCATGGCTTTGCTTGATACCACTGTATCTCCAGCAGAATGATTTGTCTTAGAAACTGAAAGAGGGCAAATGACCATGTCAAGGACTGTAAATGTGACAGCAAATAACCATCAGTAGAAATGCAAAGATCATCTCAATGCTAGTTAGGGAGATTCTTAAAACCTCCGAAGTCTCCTGGACAATGAGGACACTGCTTTGCTTCCAGTTTAACCCATATTGATTTTCTTGACTTTGTATTACACGAAGGTTCTGTCCTCTTCCCCATCTGACCTGAACATTCTTGACATTTACTACTGTCCTCCGTGATATGGGTGACTCCTTAGAGCTCTAAATTTGTGGTTTTATTACTTTCCAAAAGTCTGGGACTTCATCAGTGGGGATGACACTTTCTTGTTTTAGTCAAAGCTTTGCTCACTCTTGATAATTTATCATCCAGTGACATAGATCTCAACTCATTTCTTGCATTGCCTTACTTATGCTTGTGTATGTTTTAAAAGAAGACCAGAGATACAAACACAAAATGTTGCTGTGCACAATTCTGTGGGAACATGACCGAGATGAGGCATGTAGGACTCGTTGTGCATTGGGAGAGGACATTTCTTCTCAGAAGGAAAAGTATGAGATGAAAATTCTTAAAAACTATATCTGGGCCGGGAATGGAAGGTTGAGTGGACTTTGATTCTAAAGCCTGCACTTTCTCTGAGAAGGAGAAAGCTAAACAAACTATAGTGAAGTATGTGAAGGGAGGGGTCTATGTGCTTAAATGTCTTTCACTTTTAACCTCTTTTGCTCTACTTGACTCCGTAGTCCCCATGACAGCTCAGAAATCATGGCCTCCTCATACCGGGCTTCCCCCAGGGCAGACTCTATTGCACAAATGGGGCTATGGCTGGCTTCTATCACAAAACATGGCTTAGCTCAGAGTGCTAGCAGCTTGCACTGGTGGGTAGCATTGTCCATCATTGCCCCATGCTGATCCCTCTGCCTCCTTCATTTCCCACCGGCCTCACCAGACAAGGTGTTCTAATGACTGGAGAATAGCTTGCATGATTGAGCTCCTTAACTAGCTTTTCCGTGGAGCACACAGTGCTTCGAAAGGTGTTCAAACCTCATGACAATGTGTTCGTATCTTCTTGGCTTAGCAATCGCCATTCCTTCAGAATGAATTAGTGTTCAGAGCTTCTGAAGAGACTGGAGATGACACAGCTGTCCCTGGACCATGCCAGCCCACCCACTGGGGATAATGTTGAACATGATGAGTTGTATAACGATAAATAATATGAAGCCAGGTGCGGAGACACTGCCGAGAACCAGGGTCCAAGGTCTTTTTTGCTTAGTCTGGTTTGAGCACAGGCTAATGTAACTTCCATGAATCTCCATTGATTCCTCTATCAAAAGACCATCATATTATATTAGAAGTAATAACGTCCTTGCTCATTAATACTCCCTGCCACTGCAAGTACACAAATGTGTCTGAGCACTGTTTGCTGATCTAATTAGATATTTTTCATAAGGTAATGAATAGAAACAATCTGTTAATGAAGGAAATCAGCAAAAGTTTAATTTTAAAAGATGCATTAGTTGTTTCCAAAGAGAGAATCAAAAAAGCAGATGTTATCATAAAAAAAAATGTGTTCAAAATATGTAGAAGAAGGAATATCCTAAACGCAATGGTAGAGCAAGACTCAAGAGAGAAACTGAATGTTCTAAGCCCCTAAGGATTAATTTGCATCCTGCTCCAGTTCTTCTAAAGTTCACCTGAAAGATTTGCTTAGAGAGACCTGTAATCCTGTGAGATTTATTTCTCTCTTTTAAAAGACAGCATTGTGTAGAATTACTTGAGTGTATTCTCTGTTAAGAAAAGAGGTTTGATAAAATACTACTTTTCTCGGCAAATATTTGGTCCCTATACTTCTGTGGTAGGAGTCTGTGTAGATCAACATTGCCCTGGGCCAGGAAGATAGATCATTGAATTAAAGCACATGCTTAGGCAGACACAGGGTCCAGGGAATTATTCTCTGGCCTGCTGCTCTCTCCCTGACCCTGGGGTATGCTGAGACAGCAATTGAGACTGGGTGTAATCCCAATGCTTGCGAGGCTGAAAACAGGAGAATCATTGAGATTCTAATCTGTGTAGTGAGACCCTGTAGACTCTGTAGACCCTGTGCTAAATACAAAAAGAAAAATAAAAGATTAACATTGTCCAACACATCATGAAAACCACTGGTGTAGCTCAGGGTAGTCTCCTTCTTTTCGGTTGGAGGTTTTCAATCAAGGGAATGACACCTTGCAAAATGAAATACATGCAGAGGAGAGAAATGTGCCCATGAATGATAAATGTCCACACATAGCAACACATATTGACTCCTCTGAGCCCTAAAGAACTAATTTCAGGAAATGGAAGGAAGTTGAATTACACAGATAAATTACAATATTCTGTGCCATCTGTACTACCTAATAATTCATCAAACCTAAATATTATTATTGAGAGAGTCTAAATTGTTTCTTGTGTGTGACCTTAGTAAAAATTCCTGAAGGAGAATGTGATTGATGTGTTTGTTTTATGCCATAGGCCTTGAAATACATATTGATCTGTGATCAAATAAGTTATTTTAAAGTGAAGATTTAAGATGGATTTATCCAAACTCAAATGTTTAGCCCAATTGGATTAAAAATGACAATTACCCTAGTAATTGACTGTGCTCTTAAATTTCCAACACCTCTGCCCTTTTGAAGAGAGCATGAGGTCCCTGGTACTTTTCATTTAAACCAAGTGATAACAGCTAGAGGACTAGACAAGGAGAAGCAGTAATCAGTTTATGGAAAGCACAATCTTAGAGATAGACAAAGAAGAACATACTTCTGCAGGATGTGTTAATAGACACCTTTGAAGGGGATACAGATGTTTAAGTTTTTCAATTTATAGTGAATAAGTGAAAATGATCATAGTCTGAAATTGTTGGAGAATAAACATTGAGGAAAAGAAAACTTGAGGACACAACTTGAAGAATATTAGCAGTTAAGGTATGGAAATGAAAATTATGTCTCCAGCCAATAATAGAGGGAAAAGAAAATCCAAGACAGATGTAGAGTAAATAAATATAATAAAAAGAAGCTACAAGTGCCAAATACCATCAGGCAGTAAGATTATTAGCAAAAGCAATGTTGAAAATGGGCAAAAATTGTATGATTCTAAAAAAAATAGTACATCTAATAGAAGTGGTGAACACAAAGATCGAAATACCAGTTAACATGTAGAAAGGAGAGACTGCTATTTGGAAGTAATTTAACTGCAAGTATAAGGAAGAGGTTATTAGCAGAAGGGAACACCAACTTCAGAGTGCAGCATCTGTATTTGTGTCTCTTTACGAGAAAGAGAAATATATTTTCATTGTAGGTCTGACTTTATAATGCATAACAACATTCATCTCAGGAATATGGTGCATATGCATATTGTATGTCATTTGAGATAGTGAAGGTTAAAAATCTGTGGGTATAAAATTCATAAATGTATGCATATAGAGAAAAAACAAGTAGGAGTGTCAGAGGGTACATTCCTGAATACAGGTGGGAAGCTCTTAGGAAAGAAGGGATAAAGGTTCTCTAACCTTCTCAGGACGGGGAAAGAGAGAAGTACAGTAAGGGCACAGGGGTAGCTGGGTGTATTATGAAAAGGAACCCGAAGATGTTTCTTTTCTTTGGAAACCTTGAGAAAAATTGGCAAAAAAGACTGTGCTCTTAAATTCCCAACACCCTCCGCACTTTTGAAGAGAGCATGAGGTCCCTAGCAATTTTCATTTAAGCCAAGTGATAACAGCAAGAGTGGCATTCTGAGTTCTAAATGGCTGGTTCATTAAGGATATAACAATCTCTCTCTCTCTCTTTCTCTCTCTCTCTCTCTCTCTCTCTCTCTCTCTCTCTCTCCCTCCCTCCCTCCCTCCTCCCACCCTCCCTTCCTCTTTTCTTCTCTTTCCATCCCTATCTCCCTCCCTCTGTTTGTCCCTCCCTCCCTCACTCCTTCCTTCCCTCCCTCCATCTCTCTCTCTCTGTCTTTCTCCCTCCCTCCTGTCCTTCCCATCTTCCATCTTTCTCCATGCACATGTGGAGAATTATGACTCCATATAAAATTCTACTTGAGCTGCAGATAAATGTTGAGTTTCTATAGAGGTTGTCAGAAAGAAATATAGAAACATTCCTGAGGGTCTACATGGTAGCTTTCCAACATTCAGGCTTTCTGGATGAGCTACCAGTTATGTGAGAAAAAAAAAAAAAACAACTTTGACATAATTCTATCAGTCCACCTTTAGTTCACATCATCTATTATGGAGTAGGATAATAACCATTCCTGAAAAATCCTGTCATGGCTGCAGACTTGTGAACAAAATAAGTGCTGCTGTTGTAAGGCACTGCTTGAGCAGTGTTTGCTATATGACCTTGGTGTCATCTGTAGGGAAGGAGGTGAAGTGACCTTTATCCTGTGGGAGAATGTGGTTTCCATGGGGGCAGTACCTCATTTGCCTTTGGGGACAAAAATGCTGCTCCTGATTCCCCTCTATAACCTCCGTTCCATATCTTCAACGCTCTCTCTCTCTCAAGGTTATCTAGGTGGTGGTGGGATGCTGGCCTCTTTTCTGAAACATCTCCGTCTGGCCACTTAGCAGAGTCTCAAGCTGCATGCGTGTTCCTATCCACCCACTTGTGCATCATCATCACTGAGCCACTGCCGAAGGTGGACAATCATCACCAATAAGGCCACAGTTCCCGCTTCCTGACAGCTTAATCACAAGCAGGTGTCAGAGGTTCCCAGGTGACAAATGTCTACGTATTTTATAAGAAACCTTGCTTTATCACTGAGAGCATAGCGCCCTGTGATTTGGAGTTTCGAACCCTGCAGAGCCCAGTTACTACTCCTATGGCATCAACAACCAACTCCCCAGATGGCCAGGGGGCTGACCTCAAGTAGAGACACTTCTTCTCCCACACATACATTCTGAGTAGTAAACAGGTCCTCTTCTATGAATTTACCATAGCAATGGAAAAGAAATGTCTGCCTCCAAAATAAGACAGCAAGAGTCCAAGTCCACATTGGACAGAAAATGAGAGCTCAGTTGCAGGATAATGGAAAACAGAGGGGTGTGACACCACCAAGGTCATCAAAGCCCTCCTGGTTTGATGGGTTTTAAAACAGAAAAGGCACAGTCAAATGCAACAATGGCCCTTGGAAAAACAGTTGTGTGCATTCTGTTCCCATCACACCCTGATCAGGACCTGGAGGACCAGCAGCTCTGCCCATTGGGTTGTGGGCTCAGAGGACCTTGCTGGTTTTCAGCCAGGGACATGGCCTCAGCATGTGATGAGGAGCCATGGTTTAGCCAGAGGGGGTTGGGGGCCACAACATCATGGAGTTGTGTTGGTTACAGTTCAGGAGCCAATTTTCTTTATGAATCCATATAAGAGTATTAGGACTGCATACATCTTGGGGATAGGGTCCAATACACTGGAAACTAACTTCACACTAACACCTTCCCAGGCATTTCTTGCTTCTAAGGAGAAGGGAAGGACATTAATGAGTTTCAGCTAGGCATGCCCTTTAGGTTATGAATGAATGTGTTAGCTTGTCCTGACTACAAGGTTATGAGAGCTGTCTGCTTGACTTTTATGAAGAGAAATACATGGGCGGACTCTTCTTTCAATGCCTGCCTTGCGGACCCATCTCTGCCACCTGGTAAATTATCTTTTCCAATATGTAAATTCTTTGTCATTATGTGATAATGTGCACAAAACAGTACTTGTTGCACTCTCTATGGTATTGTTGACACTGAATTAGTCAAACTGAAATCATCTACATCCAGATTTTCCCTATACAAGATAATAAAGCTCTTAATGAAAGCACGACCATTTTGTTCAGATACTTCACTATTTTAAGCCAAATGTGCACATGATTACGGAGTTAATGGAGGTTAAATTATAAAGGTATTTAAGAATTGATAGCCTTCAATCTGGTACAAAGAAAGCTGGAAAGACAGGCAAGGAAAAAGAAATCTGTAAAGCTGAGATGAATAATTCCTAACAAGGAATTAGCAGGGAAGTAAATAACCTTGATGTCACACATGGCTATAGAAGCATTTTGGCACTTTACTAGATGGTTTATGGAAATGCTTATTGAACACAGATGGTATCAGCTTGCTTCCTTCACAACCTGAAAGCATGCTACGCAAAATAATCATATCGTATTCTTAGGAGCAATTTTACTACCTTTTTTCCTGAGTATCATATTTATCCAGGGGAAAAATCATTAAAATAAAAAAGAAAAAATGCATTAAAATAAACAAAAAACAAAACAACTGGGCTGGTGAGATAGCTCAGCAGACTAGGTGCCTGCTTAGGCAAGTGCAGGGATGGGGGTTTGATCCCTGGTACTACGTGCCCCACCAGTCCCACCACCAGGCACCCTGAACCGACCACCAAGTATGGGCATGGTGGCGCACAGCTGCAATTGCAGCGGTGGGGAGAATGAAAACAGGAGAATTACTATGAGTCTGATCTGTGCAGTGAGACCATGTAGCAAAAAATGAATAAATAAATAAAAATCATTTAAAAATATTGTATCATTGCAAAGCATTCTTTTTTTCTTTTTTGTAAAGCTTATGTAAATTTATGTGAGTGTCTTAGTTACTTTTCTCTTGTTGCTGGCACAAATACCTGACATATGAGCTTAGGGAAGGAAAGGTTTATGTAGTTTACAGTTACTGGAGGTTTCATTGTTTAAAGCAGCCTGAATTACAAAGCAAGACCTTGAGACTACGCTTCGGTGTCTGCGATGATTCCCTCCGCACCCTCCGAGAGACTGCTGCCTTGTGGGGCTGGGCAGCGGCCCTCTGACAGCGCTGTCAGCTTAAGGGTTTGCTCCTCTTTTGGCCACGCACTTCAAGCCCCGCCCCAGTCCATTGGCCCTGCCCCTTAGCCACGTGCTTAACAGCCCCATGATTTACACGGGGCTTTGGGGGAACAGCTAAATACAAACTGTAACTGTGAGCTATTTTATTATTTATGTTAAGATATAATTTTCAAGAAAATGAAAATTGAATATTTTCCTTAGGACCATTCCTAGCTTTCACATACAATTATAGTCTCAAATTACCAAATGTAAGTTTAGAAGAAAATAGCGCTTTTTGGTAAAACAAAACATAAAGCAATAACAGGGTGCTTAGAATGATAGGAAGACTTTTAGGTTATAACACGATATGGAAAATAGCTTTGTCTTCGGTCTTAGTCACTTTCCTCTTTGCTATGACAAAATGCCAGACACTCTCTACTTAAAGAGACCAAAATTTCCTTGGCTTTCCTTTAATCCATGGCCAGCTGGCTCTGTGGCCTCGGTGCCCTGGTGCAGTGGTCTGGTGGGGGAAGCTGTGACGCTATGGTGACTCAGATGCATAGAGAAGAAGGCCCCAGGCAAGGGTCACTCGCCAAGGGCCTGGCCTCCCTGAGCAGAACGGATCTCCTGATAGCTAGAGCGAGGCAGCTCTTGCACACTCGTGACCTAGCCAGCTTCCAGAGAGTCTGCTTATGAACCTGTGAGGCCTTTGTGGGCATTCGTGGTGTCAACCTGAACATATTCCTGTCTGACTTTGTTTCTCTGAGAGTCAGCTGTCTGGCATCCATATAAGTTGGAGACTCACAGGAGCCCTCAGTTATCCTACTTCTAGGGAAAGTCTTCATGGGTTTTTTCAGGCACCTCCTTTGCTCCAGCTGTCTTCTAGGCATCAAGAGCTTCTAAATCTAAATGCCCAGCCCATGTGTCACATGTCTCTCCTACATGTGATGTATATTAGACATTTAGTTGTTCTCTAAGACTATTTTATGGAAGGTCACTGAATAACACTTATTAGCAGGGAGCCACATTAAACATTAACAGGGCAAGTGTATTATTTTTCTCCTAATGTGTATGACTGACAGAAATTGCCCCATAAAATTCTCCCTCTGAATGCTTCACATGTTAATCACATGCAGCAGCACACTAGTCATGTTACCATCATTTCATATTTTAATTTCCATCATTTGTCAGACTCATGCAAGTAAAAGTTCAGCAAATATTTATCATTATTTCCCACCTAATGGGTAACAAAATCAACATTCAGGCAGTTTTAGTGTCCTATAGAAAATAGCACTGCTCACGCACGGAAAGCCACGGCCTCAGAACCATATGCTTTCAATCACCTATGCTCTTTCAGACTGATAAACTCAATTTAATTCCCAGTCCACAGTCGAGCTTCCAGGTAGCTCCAAGAACTTACAGTTCTCTTAGTTTATAGGAGTCACAATGAAGGCAGTTCTCTGGGGGTACTAAATGTTTCTGTGGATGATTGCATTAGGTATTAGGGGATGGACCAATTGAAGTCATCCAGAAGGATCAGATTCTTGAATTTTTTGCCTCACCGGAAGTAATAAACCTGTGATTAGGCCACCACTAGGCTAATTCCCCATAATTTACAGAATTATACCAGACTTGCAGCTCTATCTGCATGACCTGAGTGATAGGCAGAATGTAATCCATCCACTCCAATAAGTTACTTCTCATAATAAGCAGTACGAATCACAAGGAAAGCAGGAAAGAGCTTTTTAATCCTTTATTTAGAAACTGATCTCTCAAGCCTCTGGGAGATTGATCTCCAGGGAGGCATCTGCCTTCTTGCTGGGATTATCTATCTCTCATAGTAAATGGATCTCATTTCGAAAGCCATCAAGTCAATTAATCTCGTCATCTAGGGTCACCATTCAGCCTCGTAAATACCATTAAAACTGCAGGTGCCACTTGACGCTAACCTCTGAGTCAGTCAAGTGCTGGAGATTTAGTCACAGAGTGAACCAACAAACTACCTGGTGCTTGCAGCCCTGCTTACCTACAGAGCTTAATTTTCTTTCAGGATTACATTAAAAAATAACTTACTTGTTAAACATAACCAACCACTGTGTACTTAAACCTTACATTTTAATTCTCCTTAATTTTGTTCATGAGAGCTGGAAAGAAGGAAAGGAGAATTATGTATAAAATATACAGAAAACTACTTTTCTGAATTTTATATTTTTTGCTCATATTTGACTATTATATTGATGGTCAAGCAGGATTCAGATACGAAGTACAGATATACATAAAGTGAATTTTGAATTTTAAGTTTCTCCATATGACGTTTTATCATCATATTTCAGTGACATCACTTATTTTACTCCTTTAATAGAAATACTCTGAATGATCAAGGTAGACATAATTATATTCAGAGCTGACAAACCAACATATATTTTCATAAAAATAATAAGGTAATGTGTATCAATAAAAACAGAAACAAGTACATTCTTAAAATCTATGCTGATATAAAATTATGAGGCACAAGTAATTTTAATCAATCAATATTTAAATGTAATTAGTTAATACTAATTATGTTGAAATTTTGGTGAAATTTAGTATTTATTTTAAAATAAAATATTTATTGCTAGTACTTAATAGTTATTGTATTTTCAATTTTTCAGTGCAATAGTATATTAGCATTATAATTATATTGCAATATAATTATAATAATAATATTAAATACTACGTATTTCATAACAGTGCAGATGTTACAGATGTATATATGATTATGTGCTCAATGAGCTGAACCATGAGTTCTTATGGGTCACAATGTAGGGTAAGAAAACGAGCTTTTGGCTTACTAAGAATAGAGTAAGTATCTGTTACATGCCAGCTGACAGAAAGGACTGTACTCAATCTAACACAAGCACTTATGCTCTTCCAAAACTACATGCACACAAGCCCCTGGCATCCCCTATGCTGTCACCCATGTGCATTGATCCCCCTTCTTCTGCTGTGCAAAAAGCTTTCATCAAATGTGTGGCTAAGACCCACGGAGACAAGCCAGGGCAACAGAAGTTTGCGTACCTGAGCCTGAGCAGAGACTCATGGTGTGCAACATTAACCCAGAGTGTGTTGTGCACCCATGCAACCCTACCATTCAGGAGGCTGATACCTTGCCAGTGCCAGGTTTTGTTGAATATACTCGATTCTCCTATTAGCATTTTCTCAAAGGTGAATGTGTCTCACATCACTGAGAATCAGAGACAGACTGTACTTCTGTGGACATGTAGGCTGGAGGAGGTCCTGGATTTGCACAACCTCCACACAATGCTTACAAATATCCAGTGATTCCCCTTTGAAGAGCACGAAGGAGAAGTTCCTATGTTTGATGCAAAGATTTTTCCACAAATCCTGGGCTTGGTGATCAGAATAATCAGTCACAATTAAGGTTTGAAAGTACATGGAAATATAAGGATGGGTCAACATACGCAAATCTATAAATGGAATACACTATATCAATAGAGCCAAATCCAAAAACCACACAGGCATCTCAAATGATGCAGAAAAGGCTTTTGACAAAGTCCAACACTCATTCATGTTCGAATTCCTACAGCAAATTGGAATAGATGGCCTCTACCTGAATCTGATGAAAACTATCTATGACAATCCAACAGACTACGTAATTCTAAATGGGGAAAAACTGAAGTCTTTTACTTTCAGACAGGGTAGAAGGCAAGGATGTCCTCTATCACCACTCCTCTTCAACATAGTTCCAGAATTATTAGAGCCATTAGGCAAGAGGGAGAAATAAAAGGAATAAGAATAGGAAAATAAGAAGTTAAACTAAGCCGGGCGTGGTGGCTCACGCCTGTAATCCCAGCACTTGGGAGGCTGAGGCAGGAGGATTGGTGTGAGTTCGAGACCAGCCTGGGCTACAAAAGTGAGCGCAGGACCAGCCTCAACTGCATAGCGAGACCCTGTCTCAAAAAGACAAAAAAAAAAAAAATAAATAAAAAAAAGAAGTTAAACTATCATTTGCAGATGGCATGATACTCTACTTGGAAGACCAAGAATACTCCACCAAGAAGCTACTTGAATTAATATGCAAACTAAGTAATATAGTGGGGTACGAAGTCAATATCCAAAAGTAAATAATATTCCTCTACACAGATAACAAACACACTGAGAGCGAAATTAGAGAAACATACACTTTCCAAAAACACCTCAGTAAATGAAATAATTAGGATTTAACTTAACTAAAGAAATAAAAGATCTGTTCAGTGAAAACTGTAGTATTCTGAAAAAAAGAGATCATAGAGGATTTCAGAAGAAAGATCTTTCAGAAGAAAGATATTTCCTGCTCGTGGATAGGGAGAACCAACATTGTGAAGATGGCCATACTATCAAAATTGTTATACGGATTTAATGCAATCTCAATCAAAATACCAACAACATACTTCACAGATATAGACAGATCATTCCTAAAATTTATTTGGAACCAGAAGAGACCCTAGCAAAGGCAATTCTGGGTACATCCAGCATGAGGCTGGTAAAAAACAACAAACAAAAAACAACAAAAATAGACCTGAGGATCAATGGAATTGATTAGAAGATTCAGAAACAACTACAAATACACTTAGTCACCTGGTCTTCATCAAAGGGGCCAAATATGTGTACTGGAAGAAAGACAGAATTTTTAACAAATAGTGCTCAAAACACTGGACTGCTACATGCCAGAAACTAAAACTTTATCCAGGTCTATCACCATGCACTAAACTAAACTCAAATTGGATTAAAGTTCTAAATATTAAAATAGAAACATGAAATCTCCTTGAAGAGAAAGTAGGAGGAAATCTTGAACATTGATGTAGGCAAACAGTTCATAGACAAAAATCAAACTGCACATATAATTCTTCTAAGAATAAATAAGTGGAACCTCCTCTTACTTAGAAGCTTTTGCACCTCAAAAGAAATTACCAACAAAGTGAATAGAGAACCCATAAATTTTGAAAAAATCTTAACTAACAAATACTCAGTCAAAAGTCTTCTATCTAGAATTTATAAAGAACTAAAAATCAGGGGGCCATGGAGATAGCTCACGGGTACAAGTTCGTGCCTGGTGAGTGCAAGGTCCTGAGTTCAATCCCCAGTTAAAAAAAATAAAAATAAAAATAATAATAAAAATTTAGGGTAGCAAATTTAAAGACCCAATCTAGAAATGGGCATCTGAGATGAACACACACTTCTCAGAGGAACAAATACTAGAAGCTTATAAATACATGAAGAAATGTTCCACATTATTAGCTGCCAAAGAAATGCAAGTGAAAACAACACTTAGATACCATCTCACCCCACAAAGAATGACTATCATAAAAAAAAATCAGTCAACAAAATGTCAGAGAGGCTGTGAGGAAAAGGGAACACTGCTGGTGGGAATGTAGACTGGTGCAACCATAGGGAAATCAGTGTTCACACCCCTTAAAAAACTAAGACTGGAAATCATTTTCAATCCAGCTATCCCCATACTGGGAAATTTCCAAAAACTAAAAGCATCATACCATAATGATATTTGTGCACCTATGTCTATAGCAACAAAATTTGTGATAGGCAAATCTTGGAAGCAACCAAAATGCCAGTCACCTGAAGAATGGTTGAAAAGCACATGATGATTTTATACAATGGAATATTACTCAGCTACAAAGAATGACAAACTCAAAGCCTTCATATACGTGGCTATATCTTAAACAAATACTCCTAAGTGAAATAAAACAGACCTACATGTGTAAATATCATACAGTCTCTCTAACATAAGAATTCTAAAGAAGAAATAAAAATGGAAAGGTACAATATAGTTAAATGGAAAGCAAGAATTTAAGGATTGAACAATGAACAGAGAGCTAGGAGAAAATTTAGAAAACATGTTAGGGACAAAACCATGCACTTATACACAGAAGTTGATTAAGATAATGTTCCTAAAAATCTCCAACAGGTTTTTGAAACAAGCAGGTAATCGATAGAATTTACACCCTGGATCACTATATGTAATAATATCTGTGAACTAAACAAGTACACAGAGGATAGCAATGCGTAATACTAAAACTGTGTTTGGAATACCTATCATTCTGTTCTTCTAATTATACACTGCTTCTAATATCATATTTATTATTGCTATATTCTCTTTCTCAAGTTAATGTTTGCTTAAAAATAGACAAAGAAAGAAAGGAAGGAAGGAAGGAAGGAAGGAAGGAAGGAAGGAAGGAAGGAAGGAAAGAAAGAAAGAAAGAAAGAAAGAAAGAAAGAAAGAAAGAAAGAAAGAAAGAAAACAGAAAGAAAGGTAATAGAATAGGACAAGGAAAAGGCCATAGAAGAGCAATGCTACAATTTTTTAAATGGATAAGTTCAAAAATACCTGTGTAACAATGTGTATTATTTATGCACACACACACACATACACACACACACACACACACACACACACACACACACACATATCAGGCTGGTGCAGCATGTGGTGCCAGGGATCGAACCATATTCCCTGTGGTAGCCTAAGCTCACCTAATTGGGCACTTTAGACCACTGATTCATCATGCCAAACCTCATTTTTTTTTACATTCTATAAGGTTTTTAAAGTTTAGAATTTCAACAATTGATGGAAAATATGTTTCATGTTATGTCTAAGGCATTTGATACTCAAAAAGATAGTGATGTTAAGCTCAAGTGCCTAAGTTATAGGGAGTAATATCATTAAGCTTCTCTTCTAGACGGTTAAGAACTTAAGTTGGCAGACCAAATAATTTGAGAAAAAGGACGGATACATGTATAGCCAATATTTTAGCTCTAGCCCTTCAAGGTGAGTGAAAACAAAGGACATAAAAGTACCTGTACTGTAACAGCATATAACTCAGTGGAGTCCCAAATTTTCTGTTCAATGAGATTATGGAGCTGCATAGGAAAGTGATCAATGATGTACAGTGTACCTAAGGAGAGTCACATAGAGGTGACACTGTATATATATATATATATATGTATATATATATATATATATATATTCTTTCAACAAGCGAAATCCAAATAGCAAAACATAGCCAAGAAAAATATTTCAAAAATGTATGTCATTCTTTAAAAAACAAAATAAATTAATATTTCTATACTTGATTTAAAGTTGTCCAGTTTGAATATAACTCATAATATACTGTTATATTAGCTGTTTAAAATTATTTTCAACTTATTTGTAATGGTAACTCCATCGCACTATTTATAAAATATACATATGTACACATACTTATGTCTGTATGTACAATTTTTCAAAGTTTTAATTTTTTTATTTTGGACAATGTAGTTTTATGTACTGGTATCTAGAATGCACATTCAGTCATATATTTTTCTATAACAATGGCAAATACAGAAATATCCATTTAATAGCAAGTCTTCCATGCCCTTGTCTCTACAAGACACAAGAAAATTGTTAGGTTAGGGAAATCATTATGGATACTTTGGTCTTTATAGGATTAGATGGCATAGATGGGAATTAAATAACCTCATGTATGGGTACTATATATGTCTTTCCAATCAGAATAAATATAGTTTTAGTTATATAACCATGCTATCAGCAAACAAACTTTGACCTTTTCAATGATCTTTACCTAGATAAGCTTCATGTGTAGTACTACCTCAGTTCACAAACCCTTCTACTCACAAGCCATTCATCCCACAACCAGAAGCAGTAGGCCAAATATTGCTTCTGTTCTTGTATTTTGTACCAGGTGCCAAACACAATCATGAATTTTCTCCCCAGAAATATACAATGAATTAAATCCATGTACCAAGGTATCACCGTATTCAGGAAAATCTGAGGATTGCATTGTCTGTAAACTGAAACCTATGCTCCTTTAAGCAGTTTCTTTCTTTCTTTCTTTCTTTCTTTCGTTTGTTCGTTTGTTCGTTCTTTCTTTCTTTCTTTCTTTCTTTCTTTCTTTCTTTCTTCCTTTCTTCTTTGTAATCTTTTGGACACACACACAAAATTCTAGTTTCTGAGAGGCTCATTTCCTGGTTGCATAAATAGTATTTTATTGAAATTTATACAGAGCTGGTGAGATTTCTCACTGGTCTAAAGCACTTGTTTAGGCAAGTGTAGGCAATCAGAGGGACCACAATTGGATGCCTGGCACCACATACTGTGCCAGCCCCACCCCCAAGGCAGGCTGAGCTGGCCATAAAAAAAATTTAGACAAGTTCAGCTGTTCACATTTTTATATATGACTACTTTCCTGATACAATTACTGAAATGGATTGATTTTAAAGAGATTATATTGCCCCCCAAACCAGAAATACTCATTGTTTTTAACTAAAACTGATACTCCAGTACAGATAAATCCTTTTTAATTTATTATATACCCCACGTAGGTGAGACAATGATACATCCTTTTCACTGAAGAATAACATACTCACAAATTAAAATGTACATGGCATTAAATGCCCAAGATAAAAATAAAGAAATAAATTCACAAGATACTGACAATATTTATTTATTTATTTACTTACTTACTTAAACTAGGGATTGAACTCAGTATTTTACACATGCCAGGCAGGCTTTTGTGCTGCTTAGCTATCTCCTTGGCCATAAGGTAGTTCTCTGCATTGGCTCACTGTGTAATGGATATGCAGAGGAATGGACAAAGACAGAGATAGTACAGGAATAAAGAAGTAGCCACCTCCATCCTATCTGCCATAGATAATACTTTGCCTTTTTTGAAAGCAATACATAGGTACTGCAGGTGAACCTGTTAAGAATGTGACATCATCCAACATATATTAAGAAACAAGGCACATAAAATGTTTCTGTGTCACAGAGAGGAATCTTGCTCAGAGATAGTATTTCTATGGCAAGGAAGCATCTGGAGAAATTAAGCTAAGTGTGACAAAACTATAAAGGAAAAGTGTCAACAAAAGCAACACCAGGAGGTCTGCATAGAACAGAAAACTGTGGCAGTTGTTCTCTGAAGCCCTAGTGTAAGCTACCATTCCGAAATACAGTCTGTTTTGTTCTAGACTTTGTTAATTCCCAGAACTAAGAGCCTACTTCACACAAGTCAGATAGATGTGAAGCAAATCTGACTGCAAAGCCAACGTGGGCAGAGGAGTGTCCCATCCACCTTCCTTTGGAGTCCGTTCCTTTCTCTGACCAGTGTCCAGATAAGTGGCCATGTGGCTGAGGTCGCAAGAGTTAGCTTTGGCCTTTTCCTATGTCCGGCACCTGACCTGTGTTTGAATGTTACCAAAATAATTTTCCGACTGCCATCCTAAAGAAATCACAGAATTACAAATACCGAAGAGGATGTGGGGAGAAGATAAATTTTCTACACCTTAGGTCCATATGTAAAGTATCATAACCACCATAGAAAACCGTATGGAGATTATTCACAGAACTAAAAAGTGGATGGGCAATGTAGTACTTGCCTAGAATCACAGCATCCAAGAGCATGAAGGTCAGCACGATGCGCTTACCATCAGTTTGAGGTCAACTTGATATACATATTCATAGTAAATTCAAAACAAACCTGAACTATGTAACTATAGATGTCTCAAAGCAAGCAAACAAACAAACAGACCAATAAACAGAAAGAGAAAGGAAGAAAGAAAGAAAGAGAAGAGAGAGGAAAGAAAGAAAGAAAGAAAGAAAGAAAGAAAGAAAGAAAGAAAGAAAGAAAGAAAGAAAGAAAGAAAGAAAGAGCTTCATTTGATTCAAGTATTTCCTTTGGATATATTTCCAAAAGCTAAACACTTTGTATTATAGGGAAACATGCATATTCATTTTGTAGCAACAAGCTCCTAATTGCCAAAACTTGGAAGTGCCCTATATATTGATCTACAGATGAATGGATAATGAAAATGTGATATTTATACACAAGAAGGTACTATTCTGCCAAAAGAAGGGTATATTTGAATTTTTTTAGGTAAATGAATGTACCTCAATACTGTTTGCTAAAATATAACAATAATGTAAAAAGTAATGTTTATGAAGGGAGATCAGGTACATAAGGTTAAATGTTGCATGATCTCTATTTTATGAGACAGTAAATCATTTGAGAGAAAAATAAAAGGTTGATAATAGAAAACAGGGAGATGGATCTTTTGTCGGTAGAAATGGGGCCTGAGAGATGGAGCAAGACCAAGAGGAGGAGAGGGGACATAAGCCTTAAGGTGTGTTCCAGCCACTACCAGATCTCCAAGATGAATGTGATTATGTAAGTACTAATAGAAGTAAGTACTAGTAGCAAATCAAATATAAAGACAAAAATTAACTTTCTGTGGGCAATGGTATACATGTCTAAATTGCGTTTGACAGATACTTTCACAGTAAATTGTATAGCGAATCACAAGCATTCTTATGAAAAATAATTAAGAATAAGCTATTAGAGATAGCATACAAATATATCCAGGGATTTATCACCAATGAGTTCAGTGTATCACTCCAACAATAAATATGCTCATAATCTGCATCTCAGAAGCTTTTACAGACAGACACTTATTCAGAAAAATACTGTGTATGTGACAGGCTGCATGACAATTATATAAAAGCTGCAAGGAAGTATTACAGTCTATGTAGGTATCACTTATACCAACTGAACTTTCACTCATACAAATATGTAGTTGATTTGATTATAAATTCCAGTGTCTTAAACCCTTAGAAGAATTAACAAAGGTATACATATGTAAATTTGTTATATTTACTAAATTAGAATTTCTGTTCATGGCAACTTGTAAATTGAGCATGTAAAGAAAACAAATCAACTCAGTTCTTAATTGTGTTTTCTAGTGTTGAGTATTAAGGGCCAAGTATTAACAAGTCTCATCCTTAAAACTGTTTTTGTTTATTTTTGAGATGGGATCTCTCTACATTGTTAAAATTCCTCAGAGTGGTCTTATACTTTCAGTCCTCCTACCTCAGCCTTCCAGAATGCTGAGATTATAGGCGTGCATCACCATGCCCAGCTATTAATCCTGAATAAAAATTAATCTGAACAAATAATTGATTCTATGGTCCTGAAAGGGTAATTAAGCTTTGCTAAAATTTTGAAACAAATGGCATGCATATGAAATTGTAATTCATTTGCAAATTCTTTTCAAACTTGAGAAAAACAAACTCTAAAGCTTTGAGAAAGTAATTATATTCTGGACAGTCTGTCCAGGTATGACAGGTTAAAATGCAAATTCAGTACACTTGGTGTTGAAAGCAGTAAAGGCCATCTTGTGGTAACAGCGCAACAATGTGATGAGAAGGTCATGATACTGGGCTGGTGAGATGGCTCAGTGGTCTAAAGCACCTTCTTAGGAAAGCTTAGGCAGCTGCAGAGACCACGGTTGAATCCCGGGCACCACATGCTATGCCAGCCCTAACCATAGGGCAGGCTGAACCAGCAATAAATAAATAAATAAATAAATAAATAAATAAATAAATAAATAAGAACTTCATGATATTTAGAGACAATGATTCCAGAAATGCCTTTGTTCTACTACAAACTCACTGATGGGGTACATATTTCATGAGATAAAATGAGCCCAGATCTGTTGTGCAATTAGTGCCTGAATGTTGTCCATGACAGATGTCAGTGGAGACCCTTTCCAGCTCATGGCTGTCCTTAGGGAAAAGGTGGGGGACACTGGGCAGGCTCCTTTTCCAAAGGATATATGATATTGACAGAGGTTTAAACTGTGATCGCAGCCTTAAGATAGTGGCTTATTTGGATTGATCTCATGCATGTGGGTTTTGAGTCCTGGGATAACTAAATAACATCCTATTCACGCACGCTCAACAGTTTTGTCCAAAAGTCAGAACTCATTGACTGTTTTCACAGATGCAAGAGACAACTAAATGAAACACAGTCACCTGGCGCACAAGGCAGCACAGCAGGATAGACAGATTTGGCACAAGTATATTTCTTTGGCCCGCTCTATATATTTTATTTTATTCTATTGTAATTTAATTTTGCTTTTTTTGAGTTTTTTGAGATAGGGTGTTGCTCTTAATGCCAGGCTGGCCTTAAGGTCACTATGAAGCTCAGATTGGCTGCATACTCCCAGCAATCTCCTCTCTGCCTGCCTAAACATTCCATAGCACTCCTTAGATACACAGTTCCAGGGAGAAAAGGGTAAAGCTTAGAACCAGACTGTGCCTCAAAACTTTTTTGGGCTCAGAAACAGAGCTTTTCCAAGGGACTGGATTAGGGCCACTGAACTCATAGTGGATTTGTCTACTAATGAGATCATTAGCGAGGGAGAGTACTGTTAGGAGACAGGCCTGGAGGCAGGCAAGACTTGGAGGAGTCCATGTCCGTCTTTGTTTCCTCCCTTCTCTTTCTGCTTCCTGTTCTCCGTGAAGAGAGCAGCTCTTCCCAAAAGCCCCCCTGCCATGCGGTGTGTCTCTTGCAGCCAGTGACTATGAATTGAAACTTCCATGCACATTGAGCACAAATATCCCCTTTGCACCTGTAGTCTGTGGGAGTTGGGCATCTTGTTCCAGCAACAAAAAGTGACTAAGACAGTGGCTGACATTGTATTTTCTGTTACAAGGCTTCCAGATCATGGAATCCTCTTATATGCTGAAGGAGCATTTCAAACTCATAGCAGCAACTGCAACAAGATGACTCCAGAATCTTCATAACAGCATCTACAGTCAATGCTTTGCAATTTTACTTCTACTTCCACATATATTGCTTTTAAACTCTCTTCTTTATTCTTTTTTTTTCCTTTTTTTTGAAACAGGGTCTCGCTACGCAGTTGAGGCTGACCTTGAGCTCACTTTTGTAGCCCAGGCTGGTCTCGAACTCGCACTGATCCTCCTGCCTCAGCCTCCCGAGTGCTGGGATTACAGGCGTGCGCCACCACGCCCGGCCTCTTCTTTATTCTTCCTGATAAGACTTTGATGAAACTTGTCATCATTTTGGATCTAAATTAATGCAAAATTGTTTTCTTCTCCTATCCAACCTAATGCAATTAACTATGTCAAGCAGCCAGAGAGATTTTTATAAAATAAATCAGATTGATCTCTCCCTAGCTTACAACTCTCCAGTGGCTTCCAAATGCAAGCTAAATAAAACTTAAATCACCCACTTACACTTACAAGGTGCTATATGTGATAAAATAAAACTGATGGTACAATTTTCCAAGTCCTTTGTAAACAAAAGTAATCATATTTTAAAAGATATTCTTGGTTGCAACCTAAAGATAGAAGTTTTGAGGCAGTCAATAGGGTACTCTATTTTTTTTTTCCTTCAGATTATAAGAATCTGAAATGGGAGGAGAAACATGGAACAGAAATGATGCTGATCAATTTTTAAATCCTCTTAGCCGGGCCAGATGGCTCCATGCAGTAAAGCACCCGCTCAGGCAGATGCAGGGGCTGGAGTTTGATCTCCGGCTTGCTGAGCTAGCTCTGCCCCCAAGGTGCACTGAGATAGTGATTGAGACTGTGAGGTGGCATGCTCCTGTAATCCCAGTGCTTGGTTGGCTGAGAAGAGGAGAGTCACTACTAATCCAATCTATGTAGAGAAATCCTATACTAAATACATAAAAACTTAAATAAAAATAAAACATATGTAAAAAATTTTTAATCTTCTTAAATGCTCCGGTTTTAATTTTTTTTTTTTCAGGACCAAGGTTCAAACTCATGACCTTGTACTTGTGAGGCAGGCACATGTGCCACAGAGGTATCTCCCCAGCTGCTCCTGTTTTAATTTTTAAAGAAAGGTTAAAATTATGCACTATGTAAAATATTTTTTAAATGTTTTATCTAAAAAATTTTGAACTTGCCCAGCATCTAGTTATCAGGGTAAAACATCACAGAGTTCTATGTTCTATATCACTAGCCCTGATGCTCAGTAATTAAATAAATAAATCACAGCCTTACAACAGTGGCTTGAGCCAGGCGATGTGGTGCATGCCTGTAATCCCAGCACTTGGGAGGCTGAGGCACGAGGATCGGTGTGAGTTCGAGACCAGCCTGGGCTACAAAAGTAAGCTCAAGGCTAGCGTGAACTGCGTAGTGAGACCCTGTCTCAATACAACAACAACAACAATAACAACAAAAAAAGACAGTGGCTTCTTTGGATTATATATGTATTACATATATGCTTCATACAACATATATTCAAATCTGTAAAAGAAAAATTTATATGCATATCCGGACACTAAATTTACTGAGACATCATAAGATAAAAATCACTTACCTTGTCTTCTACAATTGCAACTTCTCACAGTGGTGGCCATGAGCTTCCAGACAGTGATTAGTATGGTGAAATGTTTGGGTAACCTTGATCACTGAGATCGTTGCATATGCACTTGTACTTCTTCTCTAAGGAAAAGCAACATAATGGGTTTTCTACAATATAAGACAAGGGTCAGCCAAATAGCTCAGTGGATTAAAATACCTGTAAGCAAGCACAAGGGCCAGGAGTTGGATACCCAGGCTTGCTGTGTCAGTCCAGGCCCCAGGACTCACTGAGACTACAATTAAGACTTAGCATGGTGACATGCACCTGTAATCCCAACTCTTGGGAGGCTGTAAACAGGTGGATAAAAAAATGAACAGCAACAACAACAAAAAAGAACACAACCTCTGGGGTCTGCTACATGAGGATAACATCTTCTGTTTCAAAATATCATACATTTTCCCCTAAAATATGTATGCATTTTTTGACAGAGTCTTTATATATCAGGAGATATTGCAAAAGCTAATATTTTGCAGAGTAGCCTCTGAAAAAAAGTACAGAAAAAATTAAAACGCGGAGACATTAAAGATATATGATCTAGGGGCCTGGCAGGATGGCTCAGTGGTCTAAAGCGCCTGCTGAGGAAAGCTTAGGCGGCTGCAGATACCGTGGTTCGATCCCCGGCACCACATGCTGCGCCAGCCCTGCCCTCGGGGCAGGCTGAGACGGCCATAAAAATAAAATAAATAAACAAACAAACAAAAAAAAGATATATGATCTATATCTAACAAAATATGCATGCGTATATCTATGTACCTGTCATCTATGTATCTATCAACTATTTATCATCTACCTATGCATGTATCTATTAATGTATGCATCTATCTGCGTATCATCTCTATGTATATCTGTCTGTCTATCTATCTATCTATCTATCTATCTATCTATCTATCTATCTATCTATCTATCTGTCTATCTATCTACTAAAAACCCATATTCACAAACTATATGTTTAGTATTTTATTCAGAGATAAATAAAACTTAAATATAAAATTATCAGGACTATTCTTTGAGGGGAAAACTTTTGACACCTCATTAGTCATTGCATTCTATATAATGAATCACAGAAACAACATAGTTACCAGACAATAACTGCTGAACTTAAACTTCGTTATCAAAGAAACAGCAACATTTTTTAAAAAAATACCAAGTCCTTCACTATAACCTTAATGATACAGCTAGTTTTAGTTCTAATGCATTTGCCACTAAACTAAATATGAATTTCATGATTATCTTTTGTTATAAAATGCTATGTAACCATTGCTGAAAAGGTATGAAATTAAAAAGTGAACAAGTAAATATTATAATACAGAATTCTTTTTATGAGCAGAATGTACTTATTAGGGGAAAGAAAGCTCCTATCTGAAAAAAGGAAGAAAAGGGGGCTCCTGAGTGGATGATACCCAGAAGTCTTTAAGACATTGCAATTAACAAAATATGTGAAGCATCATTTTTCTATTATTTACTATCATAATGTTCAATAAAAATATACTGTGTAAACTATATCAATTTTCTAGGTATTAAAAGTGAAAATGCATTGGAATGAATTTCAAACATAATGAGGGACAATCGCATTAGATACAATATATTTTATTTACTTGTTGCCTTTCATTCTTTGACTATTAAATGTATTGTATACTTTATCTCATTGATATCTGTCTTAATAAATTTCAATAAGCTTTCGATCTCATGAAATATCATTAGCAAAATAAATTTCACATGGAATTTTGTCTTATCAATCATTTTTAAATGTCATTTACACTACTTACTGAGAGTATATAATAAAGTGACAGACAAATGAAATACAGTTCTATATATTGTACAGTGCAAATTAGATGAACACTTTAAGAAGAGCCTATATAATGTTTATGAGCTGGAAGACTTTTAAAAACCTAAGTCTGCTAAAAATATTTATAAAATTCTGCATAATATGAGTATAGCCATTAAAGTGAAGAAATGAACTCTGATACATTATGGCCATTTAATTTGCAGATCTCATTTATATTTTCAGTATTGCCTAAATGTGTCCTTTATTTGTTCACTATCTAGTGAAGGGCCTATGTGTTTTAATTATTAAAAACAAGGCACAATTTACAGAACAGTAACAAGTTATACACATCCAAGATCTAATCATTTCAGTGTGCACACCTTTTGGTAACGCCGCCTTCCATCCACCTGTCACCGTACTCACCAGATCCTGCACCAGGAGACCTCTGACTCTTCCCCAAAGTAAACATGAACTCCCAGGATAAATGACTTTGATTGATTCACACTATCAAGGAAGGCAGCCAGGATGGCCTAAGCAAAGATCCTCAGTGTACAAGACTGCCAGAGATGCTTGAGAAAAATGGCAGGAATGATGGAAGAGTGAGTCTAAAGAAAGGGAAGAATTTCGCCAAGGTAAATGGCCATTCATTCCTTAGTGTAAAAATTTATTTTCATTTTATTTTTGCTGCATGTTTGGTCACACCTCACCCTATATCAATGTAACTATAATCACCTGTACATATATTTGTGCACATAATTACATATGTGTGTGCTAAGCCATGCTGAAAGCTGTGGAACAAGCAGAGGAAAAATAAAGTGTGGGTGACTTTTCTTCTCTAAGCTCGCACTGAAATACAGACACCCACTTCTGCATTCTACGACCTAGACTTCTATGTTCTACTATTATTTTTTTCTCATAAGAAGTCTACACCCTGGAAACATTTTTCAATGTCAGTGAAATATTTAAGTCTGGATGCCATGGCAATTTCTTCAAATTTCTCTCTTCTAAAAATCTTGGATGGGCCCGGGGGGATGGCTCAGTGGTCTAAAGCGCCTGCTTAGGAAAGCTTGGGCGGTTTCAGGGACTGCGGTTCGATCCCCGGCACCACATGCTGCGCCAGCCCTGCCCTCGGGGCAGGCTGAGCCGGCCATAAAAATGAGTGAATAAGCAAACAAAGGTTCTGAAACAAGAATATAAATAAATAAATAAATAAAAATATTAGATGTGCAGCTAATGTTATACACTAATTTCTCTCCTATTGTCTTGGTTTTAAGAAATGCCCTGATGCATCAGTACTGGGTATGATATATAAAAATGCCTTCACATAAATATTGGTTTCTTCAAATACAATGGTAAAAAGTAAAATTGTTCCAGAAAATGTCCTTGGAGTTTGGGCCTGCCTTAGAAGTGCTGCTTAGTGAATAGAACAATGACATGTACATAGGCTCCTCTCTGTGTGTAGACTGGCTGATTCCCCGGGTGCGTGATGCTCTAATAATTAGTTTTTCTTAAGTTCTGCTTGGTCTTTCACATGACTCATGCTTAGGGCAAACCAAACTTGGAAAACCTACTGACTTGTTTTATTGAAATACAGGTTGTTTTCCAAAGAAAGAAAGGTTTAACCTTTATAAAATGTTCTACCTGCTTCATTTGCTCCTTTACATCAGGAGGTTTACAGAAATGTGTGGATTCTATTGATCTTTGGTAACCTTAATGAGCTTTTCTGAATGTAAATAATCAAGCTATATACATGTGCACAGAAAAGAGAATTGCTGTATCGTGCATTGGTTTTTAATTTTCATGTTTATGAATCACCTGGGGAATTTTTTAAAATGTGTGTTTGTCTTCAAAATTTCTAGGGTGGAGCTGAGCTTAGATATTTCCAACTTATATATTCCCAAGTGTCTTGGAAGCTATTGGTCCTTTCACTTAATTTTTAATAACTAGAAAGTAGAGAACACAGAGAACTCCAACATTATTATTTTGGTGTTAATTTTCTTAATGAAGAAGAGTAACCCTACTTCTTCCAATTCTTCTTTGTATTATAAATTTATCTTCAAATATATTTTCTCAGTTCTTATGTTTCATTTTATTATTATAATAATTGGATGTTTCTTCCTGCATTATTTATTATACTCTCTTCCTGGCTGAAACAGTGCACAGTGAAAGATTAGACTGCTATTTTCTTGGCATCCATAAAAATCCACATGTCTTTCCCTTTCCAGTCTGTCATGTAAAAAGTTTACAAACTGCCACTCCATCTCAATTACAAGCAAGAAGGTGAAGGACTGAGAAGAAAACCAATACATCTCCTCTTACATCCAGTAGGGCAAGGAGCTCACAGGGGAGATGTCATAAGTGCAGAGTCACTTGTTACCAAAAGAGAGATCAAGGCGAACAAACTAGCCCAAGAATCAATGTGCGGCTGGCAAAGTGGATATGTAATTGATGAATCCCTACAGATTCAGGAGTTAAAAAATATCAGATAAAAACTCCATGGGTTAACTGTTTCCTCCCATAGACCAACAGAAATCAGTGGTACAATTACACAAGCTAACCTGTGTATATGCATGTATATTTTTCTCTTTCTTTTTCTTTCTTTCTTCCATCTTCTTCCTCATCCCAGTGGTTCATTCCCTTTGAACAGCTACTTTTCCTTTCATGATATATATTGTACCTTTTGAATTTTAATTATCCTTTCAGGTTCTTAAACTAGCAGGACAATATGATGTTCGATCATGTGAATCTTTCACTTATGAATATGGTTTCACATATGAGTATGGTTTCTAGTTGTATCCATGTTCCTATCTCCTTGAGTTTATCTTTTATTATAGCTGGGTAGTACTCTACTGTATAAAAAATGACATGTTTTTTGTTAATCAGTGCCTTAGTTGATGAGGATTGGGGTTGTTTCCAAGATTCAGCTATGACAAATTGTGCTAGTATAAACATGGGTGCACATATTTCACAGTGGAATGACAAATTGTGCTGGTGTAAACATGGGTGTACATATATCACAGTGGCATGGTGTTTTCAGTAGTTTGGGAAAAAGCTCAAGACAAGAATAGCTAGAATTCTTATCATTTTGTTTAGTGAAATTCAGTATCATTTCAAATGTTATTATTTCTTTTTATTATCTTCAGAAAAAGATTTACATGGGAGCCAGGCATGGTGAAACAGATAGGTTTATTCTGGTGGGCAAGGTGAAAGGTCTTATAAATTCATTTGTTTAAGCTAAAACTTTGTATTTGGTTTAATATTTAAATGCATCATCTATTTTACTGTTTATCAGAATAGGTGACTAGGGCATTAATTTATTAGAGGCAAGCTCATATATATTAAAAGGCCTATTAAGAAATTTTTGTCTATGAAATTTTGTCAATACTTTGCTATTTGCATTTTAAAAAGAAGGGTTGAATCAAAGTCTCAGTAATTATATAAAAAAAGGAATAAAACAAAACAAAACAAAAGCCAACATTAGACCGGTCAGATAGCTCAGAGGACTAAAGAGTCTGCTTGGGGAAAGCTCAGCAACCAGGTTCTATCCCTGGCACACAGTACTGGTTCTGCCCCCAGGGCATGCTGAGACAGTGATTGAAATTGGACATGGTGGCCGGCATCTGTAATCTCAGCACTTGGGAGGCTGAGAACAGGAGAATCACTATGAGTCTGATCTACATAGTGAGACCCTGTAGACCCTGTAGTAAATATGAAGAAGAAGGAGAAGAAGAAGAAGAAGAAGAAGAAGAAGAAGAAGAAGAAGAAGAAGAAGAAGAAGAAGAAGA
>PVJA010008976.1:0-62323 GCA_004027025.1 Myocastor coypus
AGGGCGGTGGGGGTGGGGGGTGGGGAGGGTGGGGGGATGGGGGGGCGTGGCTCAGTCCAGTACCAGCACCAGCAATGGAAAGCGAGGGAAGGAGGTAAAAAAACAAGGAAAAGGGAAAATCAGGTAGGAAGAAAAAGAGAAAGGAAGGAAGAGAAAAACAGAAGTAGAACTCACAGAGGGTAACAGAAACATGTGACTGATGATAGAAAATCACCAAGATTTGTAGCAGTAAGTAACCGAGGCAAAGGTGTAAGAATAGGGCTGACATGACCTCGTTTATGTGCATGAAAAAGAAAGATATATGCTTAGGAAGGTGATGCATTTAAACATTCTATAAATAGATGCTTTACATGACCAGCCAAATAGCTCAACAGATTAAAGCGCCTGTTCAGACCAAGGTTTGAGGCCTGGTGTTCTGTGCTGGCCCCACTCCCAGGGCACACTGAGAAGTCACTTGAGACTCGATGTGGTGGTGGGAACCTGTGATTCTAGCACTTGGGAGTCTGAAAATAGGAGGATCAGTATGAATCCTATCTATGTAGTGAGACCCTGTAGACTCTGTACTAAATACATTTAAAAAAAAATAGATGTCTTATAGCACAGGAAGGATGGGTCTGGGGTAGGCATTTGGCATTTTCTGACCTTTGCTATGGTTTGAAATATTCTAAAATATGTTTGTTAATTTTAGGGGAAAACAATTTTTTTTTTTTTTTTTTTGTGGGACCAGGGTTCGAACTCATGACCTTGCACTTGCCCAGCAGGCACTTGTGCCTCGGAGCTATCTCCCCAGCCCCGGGAAAACAATTTAGACAAAACAACTTTTACACTATTGCCCTTTTGACAAGCAAGGGTCAATGGTGGCTTTAAGAGTGCAAGCTCTACTTCCATGCCCCTCTTCACACCCAGCACTCATGCCTGTGTTTTTTTAACCCAAAGGACAACCAAGATGGATCATCCAGCGAAGGAATCTTTGTATCCAAAATAGTTGACAGTGGGCCCGCAGCCAAGGAAGGAGGCCTGCACATTCATGACAGGATTATTGAGGTATGTGAATACTGGCCAGTGTCTGTTCGTAGGCTGAATGCCATCCCATCTTCGCCTGGCTCATAGCACAGAGTTTCGTTGGGGAGGGAATCCTCAGCTGGTGGATGGCTGGGTACTTGGTGTACTTCTCTGATCATGTGGGACCAGACTGAGTGTTGATTGCCTTGGTATTAAGTCTTTGGTAAATATAGAGAAGCTGGATTATGAATGGCATGTTGACAATTTGGATCCTTTCATGCAGACTTGTGTCTGTTTTGTACGCTTCAGTTATAGCTTTGTGTGAAAACCATTGAATGGTTATATGTTAGTTAAAAACAGATGAGCAATCCCTGTTGTACAAATTGTGACTCTGTACATGTCAGCTACCCAGGCAGAATTGTCAGCTTTGGAATCATCCTATTGTGCTTACAGCTGAGTGCGCATAGTTTCTCAACATGCATTGTCTTCTATTGCTGTACTTGTCCTCTCAGCTCTTCTCTAGTTCCTTTGTGCAGCGTGACCGCTGAGATATGCCCAGGTAAAGGTTGATGGTAGAATTCACTCACACATCATCAGCAGTGCTTTCAGCTTCACTTCTTTGCCTATCTTCTTAAGCCTTTGCAGAGCAGGTCGATTCACTTGTGCTGGGTAGGTGGGTTGCTTAGCCCCGCCCTACTGCACTTTGCAGTGAGGCTGCTCAGTAAGTAGAGAAGTATTTGTTGTTTCTGAGGATGGGCTTTAGTTGGCAAGTTTGAATCACAGAATTAGTGTTTTGCTGATGTTTTTAACTACTCTGATTTCTTTTTAATGGGTATATCCATGGACCAAATTTGTGTGCTCTCCATTGGAGTATAAATAAATATGAGATTCAAAGATGTTATCCTGGATCCCATAGGAAACTCACCCACAAGACATCACAATAACGTAGTGAATTACATGTGAAGCTAGAGAAATAACATGGACATCAGTGAGTGTTGTGGTTCTGGACACATTTTAATAGTGTCTGTGTTATCCTTAGTGTTTTCATGGCCCATTTCAAAACTTTGGACTCAGTGGCAGCTTGACCATGAACTAAGCCATAAGTGAATTTCACAGAACCCTCTGGCAGGTGGCCACATACTTGTCCAGGGAAAGGCATATTAAGAAGACAGAGAACAGAGTCTGAATTTTCCAGTCTCATCTGAAAGAATTCTACTGTGTAGTATAGCATGCTTCAGGATAATGTAAGTCCTCAGGAAAATATCCAGTAAAATCTCCCAGGAAAAATGAGCTAAAGAGTTAAGGCACAAGGTTCAGTGCCACGAACGGCGGGATGAAGCATAGTCATATAAAAGAAGGATACTTGATTTTGTCTTACATAGCATCTTAATAGGGCCCCATCCCCTTTGACCTGTAGAAGTGACCATAAACTTGGAGATATTGTTGCCTCCCACTTTAGAGTTGCTTTTTGTTCCCTAGTCAGGAGAGTGAATTTTTCTGAGCTCACATGCATTATTTACTGTCAGTTTGGGTTTTTTTTTTTTTTCTTTTGAGACCAAATACATTTTCTGAGACTATTGTTCAAAAAGATAAGTACAGCCTTTGTTACCAAGAGTTTGGGGAATAGCCAGTTTCTCTAAGCAATGGAATTTCATTGCTCTTATGTTTTGCAAATGAGAAATCTACAGCTGGGCAGGATTTTCTCTTGGCAGAGGATGATCTGTATTTGAAATGTTCAGTACGGTTTCTGGTAAGTCACATTCCCCGCTTTGGACAGTATGTAAAGTATTAATCATGCTCCAGTGTTGAGGTGGAAGGAAAGATGGTCACAATAGGAAAGCGATATATGTGTAATTGCAACTGACACACCGTGCCCTTTTCTGTCAAGTTCTAATCTCTTTTGACATGATACAGTGATTCCCACGACTGAAAATATGTTCTCTGGTTCACTTCGGCTGAGTCTGAGCTTATTAGCAAGGGGCGTGAGTTCGTTGTGTGTGCACGCGTGTGTGTATGTGCGTTTGCATGTGTGTGTGCATGTGTCTGATCGCCGAAAGGAATCAGAGACCTTCTTGTTTCCCACCAGACACCTCTGTCTTCAGGAGAGAGACCAAAGTGTCACCAGAACTTAACCATAAGAACTTTAATTTTTGTAAAGTCCAGAAATAAAGGTAGATTTTTGTCCTTGTTACAAAGTTATTATGCTTTATCTGGTATCTGTTTTTTTGAAATAATAACTGCTATCTTCAACCATATTAGAGGTAGAACTACTCTCCTCCCTCCATATACAAAATATTTTGAAATACAACCACTGTGGCAATGGAATTAAATTCACAAGTTTTATATTTGGATCTGTGATATGTATGCATATAATGCAGACAGACATAAACATGGAATTATAAAGCTATATATAGTAATAGAACAAGCTAGCCTATAATAAGTATATGTTTCCATTTGTAAATATTTGGACTCAATGACTTAAGAAGACATGGTGATGCTCAGATGCCCATACCTCTAGGCAGGTGTGCCGTGACACACCCATAGCATCGATGCCATTCTGCACAGACCAGAAGCTGTGGCTGAGAATAATGGGCTTCACTAGGTTAAATGTCTGTTTAGCCCACCTGCCTGCACCCAGTTCTTCGCTGGTATCCTGTGTCCCTCCCTGTCTGGTCTAGGTGGACAGATTGTCATTATACTTCCTGCCTCATGTCTGCGCTGTAGAAAATCCCCACTCTGTTTGCCCACTATTTTTGTACCGTTATCACCTCCATGTCTGGTAAGCTACCTCTGGCCCTCTTTACCACTTCTGATCCCACCTTGGATTGTCCCTACTTAAGAAATCAAGCTTAGTTTCACCTACTATCTTTAGTATTAACTTGAATCCATAAATATCACAATGACTTTATTTCTTTTTCCTCCCAGCCTGCCTCCTGAGATGTCACTTAAAGACAACACAAGGCTCTTTTACTTCTAATTGCCACTGCAATTCTTTTTTTTTTTTTTTTTTTTTTGTCTTTTCTGAGACAGGGTCTCCCTGTGCAGTTCAGGCTGGCCTTGAGCTCACTTTGTAGCCCAGGCTGGTCTCAAACTCTCACTGATCCTCCTGCCTCAGCCTCCCGAGTGCTGGGATTATAGGCATGCACCACCACGTCTGGCACCACTGCGGTTCTTATAGGAATCACACCCTTTTGTTCTTTTCAACAGTTTGAGAATGCTGGAAGAATCCTTCCAGAGCACAGTATGTGTTGGCCAGAGAAAGCAGGTTTCTTCAGCAGTAGAACACCTTTCTCTGAGGATGCCAACTTAATCTACCCTAGACCAGTCATGTTCCACCCTATTCTATTATAAATTACTTCAGAGGGAGAGAAAGTTAACGAATGCTATAAGACTAATATTATCATCAGGTGATCCCTTAGGTTTCATGGGTAACAGACAATTTCTCTATAAATCAGTGGTTCTCAACCTTTCTTATGCTCTGACCCTGCAATACAGTTCCTCATGTTGCAGTGATCCCAAACCAAAAAATAATTTTGGTGGCTACTTCAAAACTGTAATTTTGCTGCAGTTATGATTTCTGATGACTTTAGGTGACCCCTGTGTTTTGGTCATTCGACTCCCGCTGCAGTCGAGACCCACAGGTTGAGAACTGCCGCTATAAATCTAGGCAACTTCAGATCTTTGTTCTCCCAGTTGATTACCACATGAGTTACTAGGTTTCATCTCAGAAAACTTCATTTGACAAAATGCTTGTACTAAAAAGTGTACAAGAACAGCAAGACCTATAAAGAGACCGGCAAATTCACTCTGAGGTCTGTGCCACGCGGGACATTCTCTCTCCATCTACTGTTCATTGAGCACAGCCTGCTTGTAATCGAAATGCCCGCTACTGACATCCTTTTCCCAAGACAGGCCAGCATTGTCCACATCTGTACTTTTTAATCAGTCCTTAAGCTCTGTGAGTTGTAAAACTGAGTTTGTTCTTCTTTAGGGCATCTCTGATCTTTGTTTTGACATTATTGGTTAGTTGAACTTAACTGTGAGAATTTTTAAACTATTTCCATTGAAATTTGGATTTGGTATTGGAGAAAAAATATTCCATATACCAAGTAATTTTTAAAATCATACTTTTCATTATGGAAACAAGAAAGATGATTTATTTCATAGCTACACATAGGAAATTTATTAAAAGTAAAATAAATATATGTAGTCCATTTTGAAATGTTAAAAATCAACTGCGCATTACTCTTCCCTGGTGATTGATCCCCGCTGACCACATTCAACAGAGTAATATGAAGAATTCAGGGGCACTGATCCATTTAAGAAGTAAAATGTACTAATGTTGACTTGAAATCTCGTAAGTATTGCTTTAGTCCCCCAGTTATTTTGTTTTGATGGAAAAGTCTTGGAGTAATAAATGCTGCTTCAAGAAGATTCTTTGTTGGCTGCAGGGCAAGCAGGTTTCAGATGCCAGGAATTAGGAATGAGCTCCACCTCTTCATCTCCCAAGGTGGAGACTAAATTTTCATCTCATGTACCAATTTCACTTGGTTGACAGGGACGTAATCCAAAATCACAGGTCAAAGAATCCTGCGACCTTGCCTGGGATGATTGGTGGTGAACATTGAAGACCATTTAATGATGTTTGCCATGGGTACAAGTGAGGCAAGGAGTGGCCCTTTTGTTGCACATTCACTGTCTCTGTTGGACCTGCTTTATATATTTTTGGAACTGCTACAGTGTCATTTATAAGTAAAGTCAGTGAACTTGGTAAAAAGCCAGTCCATCCTTTTTGGTCTTCAAATGTCAAATAAGGCAAGCACTTCCATAGCATCTTGCTTTTTCTGCTACCTTTCTATTTCTTCTCTTTAATTGCTTTTACTTTGTCCAATAGCTTGCACTATAATAGAGGATCCTAACAAAATTGTGTGATGTTTCTCTAGAATGCACTCCTTCATGTTAAAAAGGACATGTCAGACAGAGCTTTAAGTTGCTACCTAGTCACTCAGTCTAAATGTTGTGCCTTGATTTCTTTAGATGTAGTATGGGGAGAGTGGTTACTGTGTGTCTTTCCTTGCGGTCATGCTGTCAAGCTGGACTGAGGAGATAATGTATATCAAAGGAATTTACTATTAAAAAATAAAAATAGCTGGGCATGGTGGCTCACGCCTGTAATCCCAGCACTTGAGAGGCTGAGGCAGGAGGATCGGTGCAAGTTCGACACCAGCCTGGGCTACAAAAGTTAGCTCAGGGCCAGCCTGAACTGCATACTGAGACCCTGTCTCAAAAAGGCAAAATAAATAAATATAAAAATAACTTAAAAAATAAAAAAGGAATTTACTATTAAGTGTAAATGTGGAGAATTATTATTTCTAGTTAAAATTTTGGCATGAAATATAAAAATTTAGCATCAAAGACAAATATAAAAGTTAGCATAAGGGGCTGGGGAGATAGCTCCGTGGCACAAGTGTCTGCCTGGCAAGTGCAAGGTCATGAGTTCGAACCCCAGTCCCACACACACAAAAAAAGTTAGCATAAAAACATTTTCTGAGATCTGTTTTCTTCTTACACGTTATTATAAGAATATAGTTCTACTATTGAATTCTTGAGAAAGCCCTGAGCTCTTTCATGTAGATGTACTTTCCAAAAGTCAATAATATGACCAATGAAAAGTAAATACTTCTTTATTCCATAATTGACTTGTAAGGGAACGTTTTGTGTTAATACTTTTCTGATGACTGAACATACCTCCTTGTAATTATTTATAGGCTTAGTTGTTTATTACTGTTATTTTTTTCTTATTATTTTGGTATTGAAACCAGACTTTCCAATGGACAGCTTTATAGTACACAATATTTCAAATCAGTTCAATACAAAATGAGTTTAAAAACCAAACATGGTATGATGCCATTTGTTTATTTTTAAGGCATTTACATATATGTTAACTTCTGCCTAGGAAAAATAGTCTGAGTTAATAAACATTTTATAGTTGTTGCTGTTGCCTTGGGTAGTGGTATTATGGAGTACTTTAAATATTTAAAATCACATTACAGATACGTTGAAATATTTTTCAAGGGAGTATTTGAAAGCAGCAAAAGTGAAAAATTTAGTGAGGTAGAAGTTTCTTTTGAATGTTAAATATCACAAAAATCTGCTATTTATAGAAAAAAATTATTCAACATAAGGCTGATGGATGAGTTCAGTGGTTGGGAAAGAAGGAAGGAGGGAAGAAAGAGGAAGGAAGGAAGGAAGGAAGGAAGGAAGGGAAAGAGAAAAGCAGGAGGGAGGGAAAGAATAACAGATGGCAGGCGCACAGATGCTCTTATCTGTCACCACATACACAACAATTGTGACAGAGCATGGGCTCCTTTTTCCTGCTAAAAATCTGTAACTTGGGTGCCCCCTGCCTCTCCACCCCCACCAACCTGGCCCACAAAGCTCTCCCATCCTGTGTGTCCCCATTAGAGCTTAGCTCTAGTTAACAAGTAGCTCTGCACAGATAGCTCTTAACATGATTTAATTAGGTCAAAAAGCATTTTAAAATCAGGGCTAAATAAGAAATGACTGGCGTCCTTGTGAAGTTTTTTTCAGTGAAGATTAGGTCAAAAAATTAAATCCTGGTTTATTTCCTGAGGTCAACAGAACAGCACAACAAACCCTTGGCAATAGTTCAGATAAAATACCTTTTATGTTTGATCATCTTCCTTACACATGGCATTGTGATGTTTTAAGTATGTGGGTTTTGAGAAGACTAATTCATTTGTTTAAAAAGTTAAAACTTTGTGCATTGCCTTGCCTCTGCCTGGTACTGTCAGATTAAAGAGAGCTAGATGCATTTTTGCTAAATTTGGAAGGTGCATTTGGGGTGGTCTGATGTAAATGATAAACTGGTAAGTGAGGATGGAACCCTTAAGAGTGGTAGCTAGGCATTTCCCACGTCTTGTAGTACATATTGATTATACAGATTAATCAGCTTCATTCTGGCAGATTTTTACATGCATACTACAACCTTCAAACATTTCCTCTGGAATTTTCAAAGGTAAAACTTAGCACAGTACTTATATAGATTAAAATGTGGGGGCCAGGCTGGCAGTGGGATTTGTAGTTAGATGTGATACCAGCACTGATTTGCAACTGTGCTGGGCTCCTTGCTGCTCTACACACCTGCCCTGGTTGGGGAGCCGCAGCAGTGTGAGTTCTCCTGAGGAGCAATAAGGATGGAGGACGGTGGCCTTGGTGGCACTGAGCCCAGCTCAGGGAGGACTATGCTTTGGCCCTACCTTTGTGTATGTTGATAGTCACTGGAACTGCCTGGAGCCCAATCCTGCCCCTCTTCTCCTGAGGTTGGTGCTCTCAGAGGCTCATTGGTTATTTTATTGCTTTGTTTTCTTCTTGCTGGTCGAAGTGGGTCACCTGACAGCTCTCCAGGATCAGGAGAACCTAAAGCCCAAAGGGATTTAATTTCACATCAACGTCTTTATTCCTCAAAAGAAAAAAAAAATCCCAGTAAATGAAAAAAGAAAAAAAAGAACTTTATGTTTTCTGGCTTGCTTGTTTTTTTTTTTGACCAGAGATTGATCTCAGGACCTTGCACTTGTCAGGCAGGTGCTTATGTCACTGAGCTCTATCTCCGGCCCCTCTGTTTTCTACTTCAATATTTAGAGGAGTGCTGAAGTGGACAGACATCACTGCTAACAACCACTAATCAACTTTTTGTTCTTTTCTTAGAATAATGTTTGCCAGAAATTACATGCATCCAGACAGGTCAACTGAAGAATTTATTGGCCAGATACACCAATACCTGTATCCAAAAGGTGGCTTTGTATTGATTTCAAAATGCTGTTTAGTGAGAGGGATGAGAGTGCTCCCTGGTGTAGTGTCTTCAAGACTGGCAAGTGCAGGGTGGTGGTGTAAGAGCAAAGTGAGTAGTGTGTGTGCCCATATTGGGTGTGCACTGGGCTCTCCCTCATAGACACTCAGCTCCAGATCTTTAGAAAACTAATCTGTGGGCTCTGTAGGCTCAACCTTTGGAAATTTTACATGTGACCTCCATGCAGATGTGACTGGACCTAAGTGATGCAGGACACTTGGCATATGCAGAGGTTGAACACCATGGGCTCTGGAACCAGACTCGCAGTTGAAATCTTGTTCTCCTCTTTGTTAGCCAGGTTTAGCCAAGCTGCTTCTTATCCTTGAGCAACATTTGTTTCTGCAAAATGTGCATAGTGTTACGTATACTGTAGGTTTTCCATAATGAAGAAAATATTGAGTGTGCCCAAATACTGTAAATCTGACCCAGAATGAATGTGCACTGGGTGATTAGTTTTATGTTGTTTCCTGTGAGTCTCCAGAGGCTGGCTTGTGAGGCCTTCCAGCAAGCCAGCACTTTGATGACGGCTATATGGCATAGATTCGTAAACTTGAAATTACAGTTGTGAATAGGCCATTTTAATTTGTCCTAGACTTCGTTTTGAAATAGTGAGCCTTTGAATCTGGATTGAGTAAGAGCTGCCACTTCCTAAGGCCGTATAAATCAAGGTAATTGATCAATCAGAAGTAATTTTTAATTTATGCCTTCATGTGAACAAAATGGTAATTCATTGCATATGTACTGATTTTAGTGTTCTAAAAATAAAATAAAATAATTATACATTCAATATCAGCTATTATAAAAGTGCCAGAACAGATTAAGATTTCCCTTTTTACATTGATTCAAGCAGAATAGTTGGGATTTTCTTAAAATTTTGAAATGCATATATTCCTTTAGCAAAATTTTTCCTCAATTTGTAGGTTATATTTAATTTCTTTGTGGGGAAACATTTTCATATTTTAGTAATGTAATATACCAATGCAGAAGAATTCAAAAATACAATGAAGGTAAAAGTAAAATCCTTACTGATACTAAGCATTATCTTGACAAAAAAAAAAAAAAAATCATCAGTGTGATCACGGAAAAATGGATTTAAAAGTTTCCATCCTGGAAACTGATGGGTCATGGAAATTGTGTGTGGACTACACATTTTCATGACTTATTTGAAAGCTTAACTTAAATGAAATGGGAGAAGTTTACATAAAACTGGATTAAGATGTTTGTGGGAGCATTGTTACTAGATTTCTGATATTTGGAGTCATTCATTGAAATATCTGTGCTCATAAGAACCTTGTGTGATATGATATCAGTGTGATGGGAACTTGGAATAGAACTGTTGGTGATAAAAAAAAAAAAAAAAAAGACTGTAGAAAAGAAGAGAAGTCATTGTATTCTTATTGAAATCTTGAAACATCCTAATTTTCTTTGGTCGTTAACAGGTAAGTTTGAGAACCAGAAAAATAGACTTTTCCTTAGACTTTTAAAGGACAAATGGTAAAGGTAACAAAGTTCTTGAAGGTTTGCTGTCACCACTGAAATGTCCTCACAGGCTGTACCTAACGGCTCCTTCCCTGCAGTGGAGGGACAGATGGTTAAATGGAGAAAAAAAAATTAAACGCTGAGTTTTGGTGGAATAATTTTCAGCAAAGCGTTACCTTATCTTTGATATCTGCATTTTAATCAAGTTCCTCTTATTCAAGTTCCTATTATTCAATTGCCAGTCCTCCAATTTGCTGTGTTTTGAGAAATAAGATATTTTTGTTTGGTTGGGGTCATGGAGCTTATACATAAAAGAGTATATTTTGTGACTCTGCAGGGGAACATATAAGAATATACACTCTTGTTTTCACATAGTGACCTATGAGATTTTTTATCTTGATCTTGTATGAGTCACATTGGAACTCAAGGCACATTCTATGATGTTTTAGACTCTTTTGAGTATAGTCTGTATTTAATAACCTTTGTTTATACTTTGTCTGTATTTTTATGTAAAACAAATCAAAGAAGAATCTTTTGTCCAAGGAGCATTCTGTAAAGTGGTGGCAAAAAACTCTGATAGTGGAACTTAATCACCTGTAAAGCCACTCAAGTTTAGGTTCCCTTGCTTGATATATTAATGAACTCAGAGATACAGCACAGAGGGTCTGCTCTACTAGATTTAGTAGGTTTAAGAGAACATTCAGGGAATGTTACTGCTTGGGAAAGAAGTAGATAAGGAGGTAAGTTGCTGTTTCTATTAAAATATTTTTTCTCCTTTAATTTGAAGGTTAAGTCTGTACCAAGTCTTTACTTTTTTTGTCAGTATAATTTTTTATGCATTTGCTAGAGGGTCTACAGGGACTACAGGGTCTCACTATATAGATTAGACTCATAGTGATTCTTCCTGTTTTCAGCCTCCCACGCGCTGGGATTACAGGCGCACGCCACCACTCCCAGTCTCAATTGCAGTCTCAGTATGCGCTGGGGGCAGGGCTGGCATGCCATTTGGGGTACCAAACCCAGGCCCCTGCACTCTGCCTAAACAGGCACTTTAGTCCACTGAGCTATCTGGCCAGCCCTACACAATAAAAAATTAAGGGAATCCAATAATATGAGTTGTGACCTTTTGTTAAAGAAGATCCAAGTACTAAGTGATTTTTAGAACTTAATAATTTTTAAAAGTTACAGGTCTTTAGTGCATGTTTGTTTGGGGTATCGGTGCATGCATACAATGGAGTTTGTGTATTTTGCTTCCTTTCAGCTGAATCAGCTGATTTCAATCTGGGTTAGTGTAGTACATGTAAGAAATATAAGCCAAAGGGTACAAAAATAACATTGCAAAGAGCTGGAAGCATAGCTCAGAGGCTGTCGCACCACCTCCTTGTCTAGCATATGTGAAGCCCTAGAGTTCATCCTCAGCATTAGAAGAAAAAGAAAAAAGAAAATCATTTTTACCAAGAGAAGTGACCACTAAACTAGCTATGATTACTCAAGAGAGAAGCTCTAGCTTTTTACTAGATTGTGGGGCAGGGGAGAAAATCCAGGTTCATCTGAAGAAGGACTCAGCATGACCTGTGAGCATTCCCCACCCCACCCCCAGCAAACCTACACAAGCACGTCCCCAGCTGTAGTCAGTTATGTATCGCCTGCTCACTCTTTGCCACACATGTCCCACCTGTTTTGCTAGGTACTTAACATTTTTCTTTAAGCAACATTCTTTTGCTTAACTTATTTTAAAAGGAAACGAATGTTGTGACTGTAGCTGGAAAGCTATTTTAACATGTCATAAATAGAACAGTTAAAATAAATATAAGAAAAACACAGTTGATTTAAGCTAGAATCTTTGCTTGTGCAGGAATATGATTCTTGGGCCTTGCTGTCTCTGTCTGTCGTCTGTCTGTCTGTCTGTCTGTCTCTCTTTTGAAAGTAAAATAATTCTGAGAGATCAGAAGTCTGGACAGTAACTGGGAATAGCATTAGGGCTGCATTTGGGGCTCCATTTTTTCATCTGGGTAATCTTTTGAGTGTATTCATATTGTGCAGTTGCATGCAGAGATTGTTAAAGCCTATTTTAAAATGTGGTGCTGTGTGACCATTTAGGCTGGATAGGCCATGGAATGACTTGCTTACTAGAGCAGTGTCCTTAGCAGAGCTGAAAGCCACCTGGAGCCATGCTGGATGCTGTCTTCACCTTACCTGTTTCTTCATGGATCAGCCTGAGTGATTCTGTGTAGCAGCTTTGGTTGGGTGAAGGAGGAAACAGAATCCTTTGAAAATTAGAACTCATTGCCAAAAGAACAAACATCATTATTGATAAAGAACTTCAGAAGCAGCAAAGTAAATACAGGTGTCATAGGTCAAAAATTATGGGATGCCTCTTTCATGAACAAAGTTTTATTTTCATAGTTTTTAACACTATACTATTGTTAACATTGCAGTTGTAGGTATTTTGCATGTGAATATTTTTTAATTGAAGCAGACTAGCTGCTCATCATGTTAGATTGCTCTTCAAAGGCGTGCTTTGCGAACTTTTTTGTTGCTGGTCCACAGCAAGAAATTTGTCTTATATATGACCCAGTGCAGCACTGCAAATATGAGAGGCTATGTTACATGTGTTTAAGAGTGGCAGAAACTGTTTTGTAAGGCACTTACTTTTACAACATGCAATATAGTCTGATATTTATATTCTATTCTTTTTCTTTGAATGCTTTTTGTAACCCACTGTGTTGATATTATGGCTCACTAAAGGGCAGTGACCTAGCATTTGCAAACATTCTGCTTTGGAAGACAGACCATACCTTATAGATTGGCAGAAGATATCTTTTCTTGATAGTCTCTCCTGGAATCTGCCAAACCTACCAATGACAATGCTGAGTTCTGAACTGTTGCTGAAAGGAAGTCAGATTCAATAGAGTATATCTGAATCTATTTGCAAAAATAAGCTCCTCTGTCACCATCCTTCTACCCATGTCTTTCTCACTTGATACAAAGTTATGGGCTCTGCATACCACTCATGATGGATAGCATTAGCCAGTGGACATCTGCATCATAGTGGCCCAACCACAAAGGGACCTTGGTCCAGCTTTTGAAAACCCACGTTCTTTCTGGATTTGAAGCTTTGGTGTGCAGAGCAAGGGCTTCTGCCATTGAGGAGGTTTGGACCAGCCTGATGGTCTGTGTGGAGGCTTTGTATAACCTTTGTTACAATTGCCTTCTGGATACTGCTGGGAATATAGGCCTCTGAATCTGCCATGTCTTGCACCCTATGGTGAGATGGCCTTGTAAGCTCTCTCATGGGGTAAAGAAGCACCAAGGAGAGCCCTGCCTGAGTATACACTCCTGAGAGCAGGGACATGAAGATCAAGCCTGTTCTTCTGTATTCCCAGTACCTAGCACCATGTCCAGTGCAGAGTATCTGATCACTAAGTATCTGTTTACTCACTCAGATAGCTTTATAGGTCACATGATCAGCTTCTAAGGGTAAAAGGCAAGCAGTCTAACATTAGAAGCATCCAAGGCAGGTGACAGTATGTCATGGGGCCTGCAGGACATTTGATAGTTTGACAACACCTCCTGTAGACAGGGGGAATCTGCCAGCTGTTCCTACAAGAATAGTAGCAGATTAAAATAGATATCTCTCCCAGTGCCAGGAGGAATTTGGGAACAGAGAGTTCCTTTATTGGGAAGCATGGGAGAGAACAGGCTTGCTAGAGAGAAATTTTCAGGAAGTCCTGATTTTGCTTTCAAAACAAAAAGATAAATATAATGTCACCATAAGAAAGTCAGAAATTAATTTTTGGTATGCCACCGTGGGGTTTTAGAAACTAGATTTCAAAATAAAAGATGTGTTTATGAATTCCAATATTTATCTTCTAAGTAAACATTTTTCTTAGCCCAATTTAGCAGTAAGATGTAGGAAATTGAGTTATTTGTGGCCAGTTTACTTTCTGCAAGACAGAGTATGAGTTTCCTGTAGCACGTGTACTTCTTGCTCAGGAAGCTGTGGTTTTTGCCACCATATTTGGAAAGTAACCGTGGTCACCTTCATCTGCTCCTTCATCATGGTTGTGGTTCTTATCGCTGTCAGAGTACTAAGACCATGAAAGCAATGGCAACTGCTTGCTGAAGTGTGCCTTTGTCCCCTTGTGTCTTAGAATGCGATTTTCTTCCACGGAAGTTTAGACAGCATAAGTGCCATGGTATTTTCACGATGTCAAGGGAATGATTTCTTTGCCACAGTTGCTTCATTGAGCTGAACTCTTGGTGAGGTGATAAGCCACAGTGGAACCTTCTGAGGGCTTCTCTGGGGGGAAATGCAAACGAGAGCATTAACCAAGGTCTCCGGAAGAGTCTGCATGGCTTCTTGCCACCAGGTTGCAACTAAAGAGGGATTTCATAAGTGCAGTACCACCTAAAACCTCTGAACAGATTCAGTCTGCTTTTTAAGGTCATTAATGTAACAAAAATGTTGGATACTTGTATTTTTTGTTGAACAGATAAGGAGAGGTTAACAAGTTGATATTAAATGAATGTCCTTATAGAATGAATATCAAGCTTTACAATTAGTGAATCAATATAAATGAAAAGAACAAATTATGACTATCATATTAGACATTTACTGCATGTTTTCCAGTAACATTTGGTAACAGCAATGTTAAACCTTGAATTCTGAAGTTTCAGAACAGTAAAACCAATTAGGGCACCAGTCACAGTTAAAAATGCTTCAACCTAGAAAGAACTAAAAATGTCTGGACCTCAGTGGGCATCCATTTGCCTTTATACTTTTGCACCAGCCAACTTGGAGCTGAGATGTTATCTCTCAAAAGTAGAGAAAGCCTGTAATCTCATTATAATAACTTTTTGTGAAACAAAAACAACAAAAAGTACTTGTGGCTTGAACATCTCAGAGGGAAGCTATAAAAGCACTGCAACTCCTTTGTTCTTTAATGACAGCATTTGTTTTCAAATGGACTTCTAATATTGTAAAATTTCAGCTAAAGCTAAAATGACAATAGTTTCTGCATAATTAGCTGCCCTTGTTAACACAAATTTTGAGTTTATTTCATATAGCTTTTTGTTTATCTTGAGATTCTAAGAATGGAAATATTCCCAATAGAAGACAGTGGGGTTTGATAAGATAGCTTTATCACACTATACTTTATAGCAACTGCCTTGAAATGCTATTGTTTAAGAGCATTCTTCTACTAACATAAATAAAATAAGAGCATAAGGCTAGAGGAATGTACCAAAATAACTGTTTCAAGTGACTGCAGAACAATAAACCACAGGGCTTTATTAGTAATAAATTTCTCCTTTTTTCTAAGTCAGTCTTCATTTTATGCACAATACATGTATGTGTCTACACACCGTTAAGTGGAACATGCAACTAGGAAATAAGTTAATAACTTGTGTTGAAAATGTTGCTGTTTTCCCTGTTGGAGACAGTAGGGTTTTAGCTCTTAAGTCCAGCTCCATGGTGAAAGGGGTCTGCCTGTGCAGATCCGGTTTGCTGGGTAGGAGTGATTCCTTTGGCCCCATTCCTCTTTTCTTTTTTCCCTTTTCTCCCACACATGGCCTCTATGGCACCAGAAGTTCAGAGCCATCCTGGAAGAGGCTGCTGTAGGGGCTGGGGATTTGGCTCAGCAGTAGAATGCTTGCCTAGCGAGCTGGAAACCCTGGGTTCAGTCCTCGGCACCAAAAAAAGAATAAAACCTCCTATAAAAAACAGTTCCACCAAAAAAAATCAATAAAATGAAAAAAGACCAAAAACAAACAAGGTAACAGGAAGAGGCTGCTGTAATAGTGCATCAGACTCAGCTCCAGGAGAACTTGGCAGTAGAGCCATTAGATTATAAATGCACTGCCTGCCTGCCTTATTTTCCCCCCTTATTTATCACAGCAGACAGAAGGAACGTCCTGGCCTTGTCAGAAAGAGAAAAGAACTCCAGTGACATTGCAAAGGAAAACATAAAGTTAATTGTTGGAAGGTTAATGATACAGACCACCTAGGAGAAAGAACTAGAATGAGATCTTTTAGACTTTTAAGCAAACTAAAATGTAGTTTTGATTTAATTTGGGAGCGTACCAAAAGTGATGGTACACACAGTGCTGTGTGTCTCTGGCTTCTCGAGAGTGGAAATCAGTTACTGTTTCATGACTTTGAGATGGCCTGTGCGTTTGATAAGCTGGCTGTGGAGTTCTCATAAGCAGAGCCTACGTGGGCCCATTCATTACACTGAAAGTTAAGATACTCACTGTGATGAACCAACTACTTACCTGGGTCACGGATTCTGGCTGTGACCCAGAGTCTGTCTGATTATGGTATCAGATAGGTAGAGCTGGGTAGTTTCCCTGTCCTATTTCACTTGTGAGGTTTTCTTGTCTCTTATGAACTTTTATTTAGCGTAGTGCAGGTGTGCATTGGGAAAAGACAGCCCCCACTGCTGAATGTGCCTTGTAGGGTGGGCCAGACAGACACAAGGGAGAAGGAGCTAATGCTGAACATTGCAGTGGGCTGGCTGTGTGTGTGTGTGTATGAGGTAACACATACGTCTTCAACTGAAAAGGTCTGGAAGTCAAGGCTGAGAATACTGACTCCTACTGTAAGCATTTTTAGCCAGTGTGGTTCATCTGCTGTTACGTGGTCCACAAAAATGCGTAAGTAGGAAAAACTTACTTCCATCAAATCCTACTGCAGTCATAGCTTTGAACAACAGCACTATCCTTTTGTGCAGTAAGTACAGGCAAGCTAGATGCATTAGGTTTGCTCTCAGCTCATACATTTATGTGCGCTGTTTTGGTCAAGTTAGGCAACTTTTCTAGACCTTTATTTTCTTGTCAGAAAAGTGAAAATCAGTCTTACATTTCAAAATTGCAGTTTTTAGAAGAGTTGTTAGAACACATCAAGTAGTCCATGACGTTACTATTATTATTGTTATTATTATTATTATTTATTTCCTTTTATCAAGAACTTCCTGTAACTTATGAGTAATACATTAGGAGCTAAGGTGGAGTGTTTAGTTTGTCCTACTGTGTTATTTCCTCCTCCCCCCATCATACTGCAATAGCAGGCAGTCTTGCTCTCATTTTACAAGTGACACCCTGAGACTTGGTTAAGTGCCTCATTATGTCGTACAGCTATCCATTGAGGCTTACAGGATCCAAAAACTACATCTGGCTGCTTTTACGTTGCTTTGTGTCACACATCTGCTTGGCCAGACATTGTGCTATCAGATAGGTAGCTTGTTGAGTGAAAAGCACATTATCAAATTTTTGCACCCCTACTGTGTAGACATACACAAGCAATAATCATCATAAGAGCTTCCAGGCTGGGCATTGTAGTGTACCTGTAGGACTGGTCTTGGGGAGGCTGACTCAAAAGGGTCACTTGAGTTTAGGAATCTGAGGCTACTCTGGACCCACTGTGAGATTCTGCCTCATAAATCAAACAAAAGCTGCCTCCTGGCACCCATATAACTGATTATACATGAAATAGAAATTTAGTTTTATTTATTTACTTTTTCATCTTCTAAGACAATGTCCCACTGTGTAGTTCAGGCTGCCCTGGAACTCACTATGTAGCCCAGAATGTCCTTGAACACACGACAGTTTTCCTGCTTCAGTCTTCTGAATGCTGGCAGTACAGACATATGCAGCAATGTTCCATGTGAAAATTTGTTTTCAAACGTTATTCTATAGTACAGGTGTAGGACATAGTAAAAATTTGTATTTAGCAAGTTGCTAGTAGAGGTCTAACTTGGATGATAGAGAGGAGATTCCCAGATTATTATATAACATGTATGTCTTTCATCAAAATATCTTTTATTGTGTGTGCCACCTTCCACAGTTCTAATGATGTTGCCACAGTCACTGAAACTATAGAAATTTTGAAATGAAGAAAACACATCTTCTCCTACCTTCTCTTTTCCTTCCCCCAAGCCCTGACTGAGGTCCTGTGTCCTGCAGGTTGCTCTCTCTACCCCTCACTGACCTCCTTTAAAGTAAAAGCCACGTGCATGCCCACGTGATGTCAGATGATGCTTTTCTTTTGTAATCATTGTCTTCGCTTGTGCAATCTTACTGTTCTGATTTGGCAACACAGACACTTTAATGGCACAAAAGTAGCCATTCCCTGATGGCCATTGTTTCCTTCCTCTACCAGATGCAATTACAGATTACTGGCGTCAACAAATACACACTATTTTATCATGTAGAAAAGACCCAGCTTATTCAGTGAAATGTCTATTTATATATTGTTCAGTTATTTGTCATTTTCAGGACCTATAAACAGTGATCTAATAATATCCCTGTACTTATTTTCTGAAATCCAAAGACTTGGACTGTAAGAAGTTCAATATATAATATATGTTCATATTTTTTTAAAAAAAATATTATCTTCCACAATGAGCAAATATATCATTATAATCAGAAATATTTAAATAAAATATGAGTGATTGAGGGAACACACATTCTCAGACACAGAGACATACACATATTCAGGATAGGCTATTGAAAGCCCATATTGAAAGATTCATCTCTCAAAGTAGAATTATATTTTTCAAAAACGAATGTAGCATTGCTGGTAGTCTGTAGTGAAAGCTAGTATTTAAGGAAAATTGGTCATGGAATGTGTAGCCTGTTTATTTTTAAATGTTAGGAAAGTGAAAAACATATTGCAGAAACCATCAGTTCTTTGCCTACTAAGGTAAGATACACACACACACACACACACACACACACACACATCTTTCTATGATGAACCCCAGATCAATGTTGCTTATACTTTTGCGTAAATCATTTCTTCTATGTGGGAGTATGTTTGAACTTTGGAAATTTATACTTAGGGAAACCTCAAGCCCCAGAATTTATCTCTCCTCCCTCTAAATGTGGCATTTTACTGAAATAAAACCTGTTGCTCATTGCTTCCGGTTTATTAGATCAAAGTTGTTGATTGAATACTCTAAAGGCATCCATATTATATTCCAGAGTTAGTTTGAGGTAAATTTTATTACTATAAAGCAAGATGCTATTCAGGCCCCTGTGGAAAAAATATCAGCAATAGCAAAACAGTCAGTTGTAGAGAATAACCCAGCTGTAGTTATCCAGAGAGGTATAGGCAAATGCCATGTGCATTTTTCATGGGCAGACACAGTCAAGATTAAACAAAAGCCCTATTCTGAGTCTTAGGATGGTTGTCATGAAATTGCCTTGGGTGAGATGGCCGCAGAAGAGGTCCCCTGTTACTTGAGTAAGTAGCCACTTTGGCTAGAGTCCAGTGCAGCCTTTTTATGTCAACTTCCCCTCTGTAGGGAATAGTGTATGGTGACATCACAGGGTCATTTGGGCAGGGGTGGGTAAAGTATTCAGTGAAGAGAAAGGGGAGTCCTCTACCCTGTGAGGAAGAAGAGCAAGAAAAATGCTGAAATGTTTGCCCCTGCGTGAGCCCGGGTAGCTGGGCAAGGCCCTGGTAGGAATCTGTGGAGGACTGCTTTGTCTTCCGGTGCAGAGATTCTTTGTGGTTTGAGGGAGACACACACTTCTGTTAGGATCCTTCAGTCATTTGCAGGGCCCTAGGTCCAACTCAGAACCCTGATGACTCCACCAGCTTTCCACCTTGAAGGATGAACACTCAGGAATCTTCACAGAATATGATGATACAAGGTCATGAAGTGCCAAAGAACATGAGTACTGACAGGAGATGACCTAGGGACAAAAGTAAGGGGCATTCCTTTCCCGGGTTAAATTCATCTGGAACCATTGCCTCCCTAACGGGGGTTAAAATGCATGACTTTTTCTGCATGGGTCTGAAGGAACTTAGTATAAATATGATGATGTAAAAACAGCTGTACATGTTGTGCACCTGGTAGGATAAACCCCCATGGAGCCCTGTGTTTATGTCCATGTGGGGCTGGGGCTACTTGGATATTTTTAACCTCTGAGAGCTCCCAGGACGTTGGGAGCTCCATTATTGTCTGTTCTCAGAACCAGGACTCTTTCTTCCCTAGGCATGAGGTCCACTCCTAAAGTGGGCAGTATTCAGAGAGTCTGACTGACAGCTAGACTGCTCAAAATTTATCTCTCAACACTACTCACTTCCATGAACATGGAACACTTTCCATGTTGTCATCCAAAAAGCAGAAATCGTACTAATATTTTAAAGACATCTTGTTAGAATTTATGTTTTTATTTTTATTTTTTTTATTTTTTATTTTTTATTTATTTATTTTCTTGTTTCAGAACCTTTAGTTTGTTTATTCACTCATTTTTATGGCCGGCTCAGCCCGCCCTGAGGGCAGGGCTGGCGCAGCATGTGGTGCTGGGGATCAACTGCGGTCCCTGAAGCCGCCCAAGCTTTCCCAAGCAGGCGCTCCAGACCACTGAGCCATCCCGCCAGGTCCCAGAATTTATGTTTTTAAAAAAATACATAAAGTATATGTACAGACCTCTGCACATCTAACGCACTAAGTAAATAATGTCTTAAATTGATTACTATTTATTATCTCCCAATAGCTGTCTATTGGTCTTAAAGCCTATAGAGTGGAGCTGACTTTGTTCATTTGAGCTGGTAAACTAAATACTTAGACTAGTAACTTGAAAACAATACAAATTTCTAGCTTGTAGTTTTGGAACCTAAAAGGTACCAGAGTGAAACACCTGCAGATTCCTTGCCTGGGGAGGGCTTGCCCTCCTCTTCCAGATGGTTCCTTGTTGCTGCATCCTTATGTGGGAAGAGCAGCAGGAAGAGGCTGGTTTCAGTCTCCAGGGTAGCCAATCACAGCAAGGCTGCAGTTCTCAAGGCCAATCATGTCCTCAGTATCCCACCACCTAAAATACCATTGCTTGGATATGAGGTTCCAACTTACAAAGTGAGGGGGACAACAACATGTGGAACATAGTAGGAACCTCCCACTATCATCATAACAAAAAATGTTGGTCTTTGAAAATTATTGCATTAATTTTCAAAATCTAGGCAATAAGCACTGGTTGGCAGGAACCATAGCTAACATGCAGTTCTCTTTTAGCAAACTATGTTCCCGTTTTCCACACAATTGATAAATGTACGGAAGTATCTACAGTGAAGTCTTTCTAACTCATTGAGGGACCATGAATTGCTCTTTTATGTTCAAGCACAAAAAAGCCAGAGATGACAAGTGAGGCTTGTTCCTGATTAGTCTCCGAAGCAAATTTAGGGGTCTTGGGTTCCATTTATTTACCTTTTAAAGAAGAAATAAAAATTGCTCTGGATCTTTTATGTATTAACAGATTTTGAACACTTTACCCGTAAAAATCAGCCACATCTGCCACTCACAAACACACACACTCCTTTTATAGCAGATTTTCTCGCTTTTCTTTTTTCATAAGTCATTCTCATTCCCTTTCCCTTTCACCTACACATTTCCTGCTAATGGTATCTTAAGTTTCTTTGTACCAGTGAATAATTATGGTAACTAACAGGCCCACATAGGCGTTGTTACAGGTGACATACTTCAAGATCATAGTCAGCACACAGTTAGCAAAAGTAACCCAGAGAGGTTAAAGGATTGTTTTGAAGGGCGTGGGAAGGGTATATGACAGGGAATGGCTGTTTTTTCTGGAGAGGGTTAATAATAAATATATGCACTAAGTGCACCACATATCCTATTTCAAGCACAGCTGACCTTGCATTATCTGCAGATTCTTCATTCAAGTATCCAACCAACCACAAGTTGACAATATTTGGAAAAATATTGCATCTTTATTACATACATACAGGTTTTTTTTTATCATAATTCCCTAAGCAATACAGCATAATAATTCTTTACACATACTCATTCCTTTCAGAGCATATGGCACATTGTATTGGGTACAGTAAGTAACCTGGAAATGACTTGGAGTGTGCCAGAGGAAGGGCATAGGTTTTATGCAAATACTGCGCCATTTTATGTAAGGGACTTCAGCATCTGTGGACTTTAGTATCCAGTATAACCTGGCCCTTGAGAACCCCACGCTGCCTTTGCACTGCCTCTGGCACTCCTGAGTGAAAGCAGCCCTAGATGGTACCGAAGTGAATGAGTATCACTTCCAACAAAACTTTACTAGCAGAAACAACCTTTGGGTCACATCTGTCCTATAGGCTGCAGTGTGTGGACTTCCAGTGTCAGGAGAACCCTAGGGAAGCAACAAGCAGTACTACGACCTGGAAGGAATTAAGAAAACTTAGAAAAAGGGATCCCTTTAGAGGAACAGTGCTGTCAAGAGGCACCTGAAACCCACAGGAGAAAACTGAGGAGACAGCCATCTGGACCTCATTTCTCCATCTTCTTTGATGTAATACATGAGCTGAACCCAGATAGAGGCCACTGGAGCAAAATGGCTCATGAGCCAGTTCTGCACAGGTGTCCTCCACGGTCCAGAGGGCAGAGTAGAAAAGGGAATCTCTGACACACAGTACATTTAGCGTAGATCAAGCAGTAGCAAGGGCCTCTGAGGACATTTCATCCTGTTGTTTACTACTCAGTCATCACAAACACCTGCATCTCTGGGGAACATGAGGCATATATCTGTTCTTTCAGTTTGTAGCCTAAAGAGCAAATAAGTAGCAGGATTATGAGAAAACTTCTCACAAAGTCCTATTCAGCAGACATTTGTTATGTCACAGCTTCTAATCCCCTGGGCCCTTAAAGCTGTCCTTTGGATTCTTCTTTTTGATGGTTTTGGAAAGATGTTATATTAAGCTCACTGTTAGCGTTTGAAAACAGCGAAACACTCTTTGCTAAAATAAATGAATGAAAATTGACATTTTGGAGGATGATTCATCCCCCATGCATAGCTATATGATACCATTAAAGAAAGTATATAGTCATATCCCTAAGCACCACATCACACTGCAGATTAAAGTCAGCAAAAATGAATGTTTTGACACTCTTGCAATCCATGTTAACAGAGACACTGAAAATAAGTGTCTAAGGAATGTGTATTATGCTTGGCTTAGCACCAGTTTTCATGCTTTTTCTACTTCAGCCTCATGATTCTTTCCGCAGAATTTGCACTAATGTCTAGGACTGTGATTTCCTTACTGATAGCTCTCAAATCTATCACTCTATCTGTAACACCAACAGAGTAGCAATTATTTAACATTTTCTTGAGATGAGATAGCTAGATACTGATTTTTTCTCATTCTGATCATTTTCTTTCAAAACTCATACTTCAATGAGTACATAGTCTTTTTTTTTTATTAATTTTTTTTTTTTTTTTTTTTGTGGGACCAGGTTTCGAACTCACGACCTTGCACTTGCCCAGCAGGCACTTGTGCCTCGGAGCTATCTCCCTAGCCCTGAGTACATAGTCTTTTAAAGACATTCTTTTTTTGTCCCAGCTGAAAATATTATCAGGGTGGCTGATTAATTTTCTGTATAATTCTAATGTTTCAAACTGAGAAAGATGCTGTTTTCACTTTCTTGGAGAAAAAGATAAGATTATAATGCTAAGTGTAGCTTTGGCTTATGTGCCACTGGCATGTATTTGAAGACCAGTGTAGAATAAATCAACTTTTTGAAGTCACTGAGTCTACTAAAACAGTGACAATAGACAATATGAGGACAAAATTCCTAACAGATTTACCAAAGTAAGTAGTTGTGCAATGAAACACACAAAACAAAAACTCAAGGTTGAGTGGTTGAGGCTCCAATATGCTTTTCACAAGCAAGAAAGAAATTGGGGGAGGGCTGTATAGAATAGCAAGTGGTTTTTAAGGGTGATAGATGGGCCCAGAAAAATGAAAAATTGCCTGGGCAAAGTTCCTCTGGGCTCAGTGCATGTTGCTTGACTTTAAGTCTTTTCCAGTCTGATAAAAGTTCAATCTTCCTTAGGTAATGGAATTTCAGTAAGACAGTTAAAAGCCATTGTGTTCCACCTTGGTGGATCCAGTCTTTCAAGTAGATAAGGAACTTCCAAGGAAGACTTTGGCTGGATCCAAAGATGGAGTTACGAGCAGGAGAAAAGGTCAGGAACATCTAGAGGCTGTACTTCAATTTAGCATGTTGAATCCACGTACCTTCGAATATCATTTTCTGAGCCTGGGCACCTGCCTTGCACATGAGAGCCCCATGCCTTCCTAGAATTAGACAGCATTATCGTGGAGGCATTTATGCAAGAGAGGGCTTCCCCAGTTCCAGGCACCTTTGTGATCCATGAACAGCACACATATTGTGTTTGCTCTGGAGTTGTCTGTGAGCTTTCTCAAGAATCAGCTTTGTAATTATAAACCCCTGTTCTTTCTTTTAAGTACAGCATAATGCCATCTATGTTCCTTACTTGCTTTTTTAAGGAATCATGCTAAATTACGGATGTACTAGTTTTGGGGAAGAGAAAGAAACCCTTCAGAGCTTAGAAATTTTGTACTGTACCAACTAATTAACTTATTTTTTTAACAAAACAAAACATCACCTGGCTCTGTTGTACCACCCTTCAAAGGAGTGGCTGTCTTATTCCAGCCCTCAGTGAGCTGAGAGGTACACAGGGCAATTGTATTCCACAGCTCTCAGCAATACAACCCTGCTCTAAATGAAGGGCTTGTTCTGCACCCTGAGCTGCCGGAGATGGAAGGTGAATAAATGAGGGGAGAACTAAATTTATTTAAATATTGCCTTCTCCTCTTTTAGGTGAGTTAATGTGTTTTCAACTTTAAGCTCTTCTTGTCTGACTGGATTCATTGTCTTCCTTTCTTTTGAGTGAATGTCTGGAGGTGGCCAAGAGGCATTTCTCTGCTAAAGCAGCTCCCTCTGCTTAGTTAACACCCTCAAGGACTCAGTTTGCTTCACCATGCTGTCTCCAGCTTTAGCCTAGAGGCGTTTCTGTCAGAGGACAGACTTTCTTTCTGATGACCAAGAGATTATCAGTCAAGAGGCTCAAGAGGAGAGGGTTAGAGTGTGCTTAGAGGGCAGCCTGTGGCCCTAGAAGGTGATTAATGTTGGACATTTTCTCCCTTTACAGGCAGAGTATCAAATGTCAGGGAGCACTAGATCGGGCTCCTTAATCCTGACAACTGTTACTGCTCTGGGACATTAGGATAGAGAGGACTTGTCCTTTCTGTTTCAGTCCTTCTTGCCTTCTGCAGACCACTCATGCCCAGAGGGTGTAGTAAGACCACAGTGACACTCTCTCTGAAAGCCAAGTGTTTGCACTTGTGGTAAGGGAGCAGCCAACAGCTTGGCTCAAATGGGATAGAAATACTCTTCTGTATTTGCTGCAATTTTGTTTTTAACTTATTACATCATGGGTTCCTGTGTGGGCTAGGTAACCTTTTGGGGGAATCAGTTTTGTGCATATGCATATATGTCCATATATGAGAGACTTTTTAAGGACTTATAAAGTATAAGAGGTTTACATAGATTTGAAAGAGTAAAAATCATCAGTGATGTTTTCCTTTTGCTATTATATTATCCCCATAGAACAGGGGTTGGGAAAAGCCAGATAATAATATTTTTTTTTTGTCTTTTTGAGACAGGGTCCCGCTATGCAGCTCAGGCAGGCCTTGAGCTCATTTTTGTAGCCCAGGCTGATCTCGAACTCGCACCAATCCTCCTGCCTCAGCCTCCCGAGTGCTGGGATTACAGGCATGCACCACCATACCCATCGATAAATAGTTTTGATCTTGGGAGCTGTCCTTATTGTAGCAATATTACTGTGCCACTGCAGGGTGGAAGTAGTAATGGGTAGTATATAAATAGATGAATATGGTTGTGTCCCAATAAAACTTTATTAAAAAAAAAAAATCACAGACCAGGAGTGACCTGTAGCTTGGTTTATTCACCTCTTCTAGAAAGTTCTGCTTCTGATATACTGCTGTGTGGCTAGATTTCATCTCAAAGGACACTTTGCGCTTTACTTTCCCTTCTTGTCCTTCTAATATCCTTATACTCTGGACATTGTCACCTGCTTACCCACCCCCATCAGTGAACACACACTTGTGTGTACTTCATTCTTCCCTGGCATCTGAGTGTCCCATAGCTCTTGCCTTGATGTTGGTCTGCTCTGAGGTCTTGTCCTTCCAGAGAGGGTCACCTTATTACCCTCAAAGAGACTATTGGACAGATAAGAATGATCAGCATTTTTATAAGCTGCCCCTGGTTTCCAGCCAACTATCAGCAGCAACCTCCATATCTTGCTATAGGCTCTGAGATAAGCTGGATCCAGGCACGCTGTGGGACAAAAGAGAAGCTGAAACACTCCCTAGGACTAGAGAGCCCTGTGTTAGTTTTTCACTTATCTTATGTCTCCAATCTTAAGACTCTAGTAACTATCTGAAGAATTCTATAGGTTTTCCCAAGTGTTCCATTAAACTATTGAAACCCATGTGATCGTATCTGCATGGTTTCCCCAAAAATGGGACAGATGTTGCAATTTCTATTAGGTTGCTCTTGCAAATAAAACTGTTTCTTTGTTCAACCTTTCTAGGGTTAGTCCATGTTATACATGGTATTGTGTTATGTATTAGAACCTGGGTTGTTGTTGTTGAGAGATATTTCTCCTTTCTAGTATGGTGGCCCTGATGCTTTTAGTCAGGACAAAAGCAGCTGCCATTGAATTCTATAAATTTTTACTCCTGCAATATATAGTATGATTCATGGCATTTGTTTGTACAGAAATCACTAGATAGCCTGATTCTAAAATATCTCTATGAGCATTTGAGATTCATGAAAGAGGAAAATATTCTAGGAAATCTGCAATGCTTCTCAGTGTTGTGATGAATTTATCTAAGACTTCTTTTCTGTAAGTCAGTTAATGTCTTCTAGAATATAGCACACAATTAGATTTATGCACAACTAAGTTATCAGATAACAAATTAACTAATTGCATGAACTTTAATACTTTGGAAGAGCTCAGTAAAATCTAGGTTATGAGATATAGAAAAAACACATCAATGTAGCCACATATTAACTGGTCAAAACTCAGCATACACACAGCTGTCAGCAAACAGATTTGGTTTTTATTTCTTCTTAATGAGTTTGAAAAGAGAATGACTTTGAAGACTTAAACTCTAGCAGATCTCCAATTTGCCTGTAATAAAACATAAATGTTAGCTGAATTAATTTTTTAAAGATCTTTTCTGTGAGTCAAAATTCTACTGCCATAAACCTAATTAACTTTCTTAATGAAATCAGGTCTCCCATGATTGAGTTGTGAAGGTGTCAAGCAGGTTTATTTGTTTGTTTGTTTGTTTGTTCCAAACCTGCCACCTGCCTGCCCTGTCCCCACCCAAGACTTTCCCATAAGGGGAAGGTTTGTTCCTGTCTTCAGGATGGAGCTCCAGGCACACTGCTGCTGGTTCAGCTTTGATGGTGATGCTGTGTCCCTTAGTTTCTAAGCAGCCATCACTGAGGTTCACTTCTCTGAGGGTCTGGTGATGTGATAAGTGCAGCTTGTTCAGGGAACAATCCAGAGAAAGGCCCCTGCAGGGAGCATCTCCTGGGGCCAGACTCTCTCACCCAGGCAGCTGCAGCCTTGATTGAAAAGGTATGTGGCCCTCAGGAGCTGACTCCAACCAAATGGCATTGGTCTTTGAAAAATGTACCTCAGCACCCGCCCCTGCATCATGTGTTTGCTTAAGGATTTTGCCCTTGCTTAGGAGTGAGAATGTGCCTCTACCAGGATCACCCCTCACTAAAGGCATTTGCTATGAAAGTGTCTTCTGATAATATGTTTGAGGATTTATAATGAAAACAGAGAATAAAAGGACAGTGACATAAACAGAAGTAATGGTTGATGCTATCTGTTTTTTAAGATAAGAGTTTTGTCACAAAGGCACGATTTATGGTGGGAATGCTGAGTAGCAGTATGTGGCAGGTGATAAATCACTTTTCTCACCACTGGAGATTGAGAAAAATAGAGGCTGAGAGCTTTGGGGAAAAAGGGAAAAAGAAAAGCACTTTATAGAAAGTTTGTAACATGACTGAGACCGGATTGCGTTGTTGAAATATACTGTTTTAATCTTATTTGGAGGGAAACCGTAGTTTGATTTTTAATTTTGTAAAACTGAGTATTCAAAACAAATTCAGTTCATATATGACCTCATATCATGATGCCTTTAAATATAAGATTTCCATGCATGACAAAGAGGTGAGTAACATGCCAATAAAAAGCAGTATATTTGCTTTAGGATCTCTACAAATTTGAGTCATTTCTGCCCATAATCAGATGCATGACAGCATATAGAAGCAAGTCCTGGGGCCCGACAGGATGGCTCAGTGGTCTAAAGCACCTGCTTAGGAAAGCTTAGGTGGTTGCAGGGACCTCGGTTCAATCCCCAGCACCATGTGCTGTGCCAGCCCTGCCCTCAGGGCAGGCTGAGCTAGCCATAAAAAAAATAAATAAATAAATAAACAAACGCTGAAACAAGAAAAAATAATAATAAAAAAAAATTCTTAAAAAAAAAAAGCAAGTCCTACTCATTATGGCTTGCGTCTAGATGCCCCCTCCCAAACCCTCAAGCAGTCACATGGGATGGACTCTTTAGAAGTGGCTGAATCTAGAGTTTGTGATTGACTCATGGTCCAGTGCACGGATTAAGGGTGAGAGTGCTATACCCACTATAAATTTAGGTACCCTGCAATGCAATATAAGGAACAGAAAGAGGCTTGTCACTGTCTTTCTTGTTGCTCTTGCTGCCATGAACTGTTGACACCCTGCCCTGTACCAATCTGCCTTGGAACAAGCCAGTGTGGAACTAGAATCTCTACAGATTGTGAACTAAGTATATCTTTTCTCCTTTAACTTTGGGTGTCAGGTGTTTTCTTCCAGCAACAAAAGAAAAGTAAAACATCACAGGAGAGACCAAAACTAGTGCCATAAGAGACTTTTTAAGAGCTTACTGAAAAGTATGAGCCCAAGGAGGGGTTATAGAGCCTGAGTCTTCTATCCCAGCCTGTTCCATCCTCCTCTGTGCTGGTGAAAACTTGATGAAATTGCCAAGGAGCCTTGTACGACCACCTCGAAGATGGAACAGCTGTCCCCACAGTGATCAAAGGCTAGCCTTTGAGGAAGACTGAATCTAGACATTTGGTCACTTGAAGCAATAGATTTTCTTTTAGAAGGTTCATGTCCTTTCATCAGACCTAGTTGAAGTTTAGTTTCATCAGGAAATGCCTGGGAGTTGGTACTGCAGCAATTATTAATACAAAGTCTAGGACCATGTCAAGTGCCTTGACAGTCTCCACTGCCACCTCAGATGCAATAAAAAACTAATTTGTTTTTAAGAATTTTATTCATGCACTACCCTTATTTTGTGACTAGTGCAGAAAATGAAATCTGGCTGTGATTAGTGCTATGAAACAGCACCTCAGAGTCTTCCATTGTGTTGTTCTTCATTGAATCTCTTCTGAACTATATGCTGCATGGATTGGTTTCAGTATTCTTCTCTAGAGCCATTCTTTAGTTACTTTTACTCATTCATTTGTCCACTAGAGAAATATTTAAAGCCTTCACATACAGTCTTTGGCCTTCATCTCAATGCTGAACCAAGAAGACACCAGGGGCCTTGTTCATTCCTGTTGCTCATGTCTTAGTAGGCAGAGCCAGGCAAGGAACCAAACCAAATAAATAATGTGTCCACTGCATTGCAAGTGTTCAGAGGAAACAAGGAAGCAGGGGAAGGGAAACAGAAAGGGATAGGAGGCTGCTGCAGTGTCATTTTCTCAGTCAGTCGGAGCTGTCAGGATCCTCTGGCCCCTTTCTATCTGATCTTTATCCTGAATATACTGCAAGGGGGTGTACAGTACCATCATGGCCATCACAGAGGAGGAAACCAAGGCACATTGTGTGACAGCAACAGTCATGCAGTGAGTAGATGATGGGTCACTAGAGGCCCCTAAGAGTTCTTCATCGTTACTGCTGCTATCCCTAACCAACTCAGCCCTTCCCATGCCTGGCTGCCTGACCAAATGGAGATGTATCAGTGTCTGTCCTTAGGCCCTTAAAGGCACTATTCTAAGCACTAGGGTGGAAAGGAAATGTAATCTCAAGACCTGCCTGGAGCAAATGCCAGACTCATGAGTAGGATCTGTGGGAGCATGGCAGTACAGTGTGCAGTGGCCCAGTGGCCCTGAAATGCCAGGGAAGGCCATAGTGTCTGTCCCAGCATCTGCACTGTATTGGAGATAGGGTGGCTTCTAAAAATATTTCACCAGAAAGTAACTGGTCTTTGCAAATATAAGAGGAGAAAGAGATTTTCGGTGATGGAAAATGTATGTGCAAACACCTTGAGACTTAAAAAAAAAAAAAAGATGACATTCAAGAGACAGGAAATACATCATGTATGGTTGTGCAGGCGAGTGATACCTAAAGATCATTAACTTATACATTCTAGTCTCCGTGTTCACTTGAGGTGCTTTTTGGGAGAAACTTAGTCTTCATTGCATATAACATCCTGTATGCACCTCTATTTATCGTGGCTGAAATTTTTATGTAGTGTCTTAAAAATCTGATTACTCCAGATTAATCAAAGGATAAAGAAGTGTACATAATTCATTGGGAGCAGTAATGTGATGAAGAAAATAAGCATGTGCTTTAGAATCAGACTAGCTTGGTTTTCATTTGAGTTGCACTTGCTTGGAACGAGGTCTTCAGTTTCAGTCCTCACCCCTACTGCTGTGCAAATTTGTTTTTAAAATAGCAGGTCTTGATTGTCCTAGTCAAATGAAAACTATGTCAACATAAACAGGAGGCTCTGTGTTGCCCCCCAAATATTTGTGTTACTTGTTTCAATCATGAGACCTTAGTATCTTCCTAGTGCTACAGGTGAGCATTTAATTTTTATGTAACTATGTGGAAAGTATCATGTATTAGGAGCTCGCGCTATAAAAAGAGTGTGCCACAAACGGGGTTTGGATGTCTGCCACCAAATTCCAAGCTGCTTTTGCCACCACGTGCTATGCTATCAGATGAGTTACTTTGAATCCTCAGCCTGCCATTGGTCTGTCTCACTTGGGGCTGATGCAGAAAGTAACTGTTTTGATTCTTGGAGCAATGCTGTACATTTTCCATACATCAGCAGAACAGTGATTGCTCAGCTTTGGTTTGGAAATCTCCCAGTGGATCTCCACCTCACTCAAAGACTATAGAACTTTTCAAGTCAACACTAGACTTTTACAGCTCCCGAAATGCCGCATAAAATGCAAGATAGTAATGAGTGTCTATTTCATATGAGCTAAGGCCTCTGCATTTTTCAAGAGACTACTAATAAAGACACTTAAATTTTAGAGCATTTACTTTTAAATGTAAAAAAAGATGAGTCCTTGGCTGTGGATTAACTTCACTAGCAGCACAGAAGTGGGCACACTCACAGTGACCTGTACTACACTGCTGAACTCACTGTGGCGGCTAGTGACCAGGGTTTTGTCTCCCTTTACCTCTTGGAGGATGCTTTGCTATGCTCCCTCCTTCTCATCCTAAGATCTTGCAGCTTATGTGTTACCTGGCAAAGAAACTTTGCCTGGGTTTCATCTCAGAAGTGAAACTGCCTTTCTCACTTATCATTTCCCTTCCCTTTTTTATTTCCCTTATGAACATTAGTAACTAATTTTACTTTTTTTAGATATAAAGTTTTTGGTTAGTGGTTGCTATTTAATTTTACTGAGTTGCCTATCTCCACAATTAAGACATGTATTAGTTCATTTTTTTCTGCTGGTAATAACACAAGACCACAATTGTTAAGTTTGTAAATTGAAGATATTTATTTGGCTCGTGGTTTTAGAAGTACCACATCTGGTAATGGCCTTGCCTGCCAGCAGAGTTCCAAAGTGGCAAAGGCATCATGGGACAGGGGACAAGGTGAGTACACATCTGTCCATGTATCTTTGGTCTCTCCCACTCTGCTTATAAAGCCACCAAGATCAATCAAGGACTCCACCCCAGTGAACATTTTTAATCCTCGTCACACCTGAAAGGCCCCATTTCCAAATACTTTTGGCACATGAATCCTTGGGAGACACTCAAGCCATATTTGAACCATAGCAGAACATGAACACACACACACACACACATGATGCCAAGGTCCCCATTGGCATGCCCAAGCAGGCCTGTTTCAGTACCTGTCTGCCACACAACAGGGCCTGCAGGAAGAAAGATGAGCACTCATGGTCAAAGGCAAAAATTAGAGTGAAGAAAGGCTTTGAGATGTGAGTATTGGCATAAAAACACATTTTCACATGTCAGCTAGGCTTATACACTTGAGTGATCAAAACATGCAGTGAATAGTTAAGTCTTAATATCGTAAAAGACACTGCCCTCAAATCTTATCCCCTCAAGTACTCCCCTCAAGAAACTCCCTCGATTCACACACATCATTTTTACCTCTCTCTTAAGCAGCTCTGTATGCCCTCTTTTCTATGTATCTTTACAAATATGATCACAAAGACAATGAATGCTGCTTTGCAACAGCATACACTGAAGGGCAGCGTGTGTCCTCTTCTGCCCTTGGCACTGAGCCTGGCACTTCTGGCTCTTCCTGATAGTCAGCATGACCACAAAAGGTACATGCTTTGGACTGATTCAGGACCTTGAGCAGCCACACGGGTACAACCAAAGAAACTCACTGAGGAGGACTTCAAGTTGCTCCCGAAATAGGCAAGGAGGATGAGATAAGAGATCAAAGGGGGGAGATTAAGGGCAATGTGTGTTTCCCAGTAACTTTTTTTATTCAAACACATCTATTTTTTTTATCACAGCTCATATTTTCATATGTGGAGAGTTGAATAATGTTTAACAGATAAATAAGACTTGCTTTGGAGAGAATGTGTTCCTCCCTATAGACATTGAATTAGAAGCAATTTTAGTGCTTGTTCTACTTGAATAGAATTGATAGAATTTGTTACTCATACTTTTGCTCTAAAGCCTGAAACATTTTTTAATTTTGGAAGCTCAGGCCATGAACTGAACTCATATTTAATAATTACACCTTGTGTTTGTATAAGGAGTTGGTACTTGCTAGTTGTTTTTAATAACATCCATGTATAATGTACAGTGTCCATTCTTTTGAGATTGCAGAGTGTGACCCAGGGTGATGAGGCAGGTATTGTCTACTTAGAAGCACCCTGGTGATCTGTGAAAAGCTTTCTGTTAGTAACAAGTTTCTACGCTGCTCAAACTCCCAGATCCTTGAATAAAACTTGTCTCTGTTTCATCTCACTGTATGAGTCAGCCAGGATAGTCTAGTTCTTGAGGACTTTTGTGTAAGAAACAACTAGAATTTCTCTCTCATTTTCTTCTCTTCCAACTCTATTATTTTAGGTGGTTTGGGCCACAAGTCACAGAGGCTTTAAATCCAAACAGTTTAACAAAGGTACAAGGCCTAATGATTCCCAGGACAGTGAGTTAAGTAGCTCAGTGGCCTCCCCAGCATCCAGGTTCTTTGTGGTTGTCTTTACCATGCCAGAGTGGTCTATTCGTGGTCAAGAAGTGGCTGTCACAGGTCTGGCATTGCATTAAGGTCTTCACTCTTTGGTTTATGGTCTCCATGCCAGTTATCCACAGACATACCCAGAACTGTGTTTCTTTAATCTGCTAAGTGTTTCTTAATATGTTTAAGTTGACATATTACATTTAGCTATCACAGTACACCAGGAAAAGAAACTGGTTTGAATAAGTCTAATTGTAAATTTGCAAAGTTATCCTTTTTTCCCTCTTGTCCTATAGACATTTGAAGTGTGATTGACAGTAATCAAGCAGACATCATGGCATGGCTAAAAATTTTAGGCTGGTACTCCCTGGCCTTTTTCCCTAACTATAGTACCTCAGTACAATGGGTAGACTTTCACGTGTTGGTCTCTTCTGGAATTGAGAAGATGTACTGAGTTTACCTATGCTTTGCTTAGATGCCACTCATTTCTTTAAGTCTTATTTCACAGCACAGGCCTCAGAAAGCTATTTAAAGAATGAAAACAGACATGGCTTTTAAGGCAACACTGCACACATAGCCCCAAGAAAAAGTGAGTTTAAAAAGCTTCCTTAAATTCTGACTCTGGATCCTTCTGCTCTGTTGTTTTGAGGGATTGCTATCCTTCTCTGGGCCTCAGTTACTTCTGCTGTGCTACTGGGACGATGCTGATACCTTACAGGATATCATAGGAACTCAGTGTGCATTTGAAGGAGGAGTAAAAAACTTTTTCTGTTAATGGAATGATGGCAAATAATGTCACTTGCAGCCATGTTGTCCCCATCCTGATGCCATAGCTCTGTTGTAAGCCAGTGCACGTTTAGGCATTTGAAAGCTCTATTATTTGCCATAGACAGTTTGCAGAAATCCACAATAGGCAGGCAAGGCTGGGCTTTTAAAAGAAATGATATAAAACACCGGTAAAGTCAGGCTTCATACTCCAGATTGTCAAGAGTTGAATGCAGAAACAGGGAGCTACTTCTAAATTAAAGTAAGGTTTTTGGTGTGTGTAAATATGACCACATTCCTTCTAAAGGTCTGCTTAGCTTTCTTATCCCACACATTGTTTTTGTTTCATTCAGTTTGTCCACCTGTTTTATTTTATTTTAATAGCAAATGCAAAATGGCAAATTGTAGCCCACGGTTAAAGTCTGAAAGCATGTTTTCTGTTTGTGGGAAACAAGGGTGAAGGGGACTTAGAAATGCATGTTGACACTCCTGATGATTGGAAATGCACTTAGTCTTAAACTGAGAAGTAATTGGAATATTTTCTGGAAATGATTTCTCCTTTCTCCCTAAGTTAAAAAAAAAAAAAAAAACGAAAGAAAAGAGAAAAAAAAAACATATCACTATATCATTGATTTGAGCTTTGGTTTTTAGAAAAAATATGCCTCAGAGTATGTAAACTTTAGACAGACTTGCACTGAATGGAGGCCAAATGAAATAAGGGGTGTGTATTAATCCAAGTTGACCTTTGTAAATAAAAGTTTGTGAGATGGGAGGAGGGTTCATAACTCAGTTTCTCCAAGAGCAAATTGAAGTATGAATAATGGTGTGGTTTGTGTATAGGGAACAGGGAACCTGACACTTTATTTGCTTTTTTTAGAGTGTCTGAAAACCATGTTTATTTTCAATCCAATGAAACACCTCCCAATGCCAGGGCTTGCTCGGGCTGTCTTCTGATAGGGTATACATCTCTTGCCCATCTTTAGAGGCTGTCCTTTAAACACACACTCTCTATGTGCCCTTCACCTACTGGATTGCTCTGAGCAGTCATGACCCTACTGACTTCAGGGATGTCCTGCATTTCCAATCAGCAGGAGTGTCAGGGATGTCCTTATTTGCCTGACCATATGTTAAGAATCAGTTAACTCCAACTTCATGCAGTATAGAGAGGAGAGAGAATGCTGCAGTATTGCTTCAGACAGTTCTGTCAGTGTGTACATCAAGAAAACATGGGCTTGTTGGTGCAGCTTTAAGCATTAGAAATCAGTTTCCATCAGAAGATGGTGTTTGACCAAAATTTCCAAAAGTCCCAGGGCACGTTGGCAGTGGAGAATGGAAAGATAGATCTTCTTAAAACTCAGTAAGCTCACATGGGTCCCTAGTAGAAAACAAACAGCTTGACCATCACAAAAAATGATTTGGGCTTCTCTGTACAAAGATAGATACACTTTTAAAATTGTGTGTGTGGCAGTGGAAGGACAGGATTACATAGATTCTGGCTAGTTCTCTCCCACATATCCCCAGGACAGGAGCACATGGCTATATTGGTGTCTGCCTGACCATTGACTACTGCTTCCTCTCCTCACTCATCATGGGAAATATAATATTGTACAATAGTAAATCATGTTAGCACTTCTTAATATCCTTGAAGAAGAATTCACTAGCAAAGTCAGGTGCTGGGAACAAATAAAAGTTCCTACAGTCCAGTGAAATGTTTAGGACACACTTGAGGTATCCTTGTTAGTGAACTAAAACAGTGTTCCTTGCTGTGGAGACTCTAAAGCTCTGCAGCCCTGGGCTCCATGCAGCAGCCTTTTCTCATCTGGAATGTTAAAAAATCAGAGCTGGATGTTCATGCACCAGTGCCTTACCAGACAGATGCGCCTCACTCTGGTCGCAGCCACTGTGAAGGATGCGAAAGGTGCAGGAGCTGTTGTAGCAGGGTTAAGCCCCAGGGTTGAAAGATTGGAGACCTGCAAAGGCTTCATGAAAACAGCCTAGGAAATGTAAAGACAATGTAATCATTCACTTGTAGATGTAGGCTTTAAAATCACATATATATATATATATATATATATATATATATATATATGAATGAATATTCATTCATATTCCTAACCAACAGTCATTTTATGGAGTGGGCGGTCCAGATCCTTTTCCATCTTTCACCTGCTCATGTTATGCTAATTGGCAAGTTGTTTCACTTTCAGTTGGTTTCCCCAGCTGCATACTTGTCCTCTTACTGGTCCTCTTCCCATCTGCCTCTGTTTCTTGCTGTATCTCTCTGCCAGACCCTATCTAGTCCTAGCAAATGGCTTTTGTTCTGTTTTGCTTTAATTGCATGCATGCACGTTAAAGACGTAGCCCAGCTTTGGCCTGACTTCAGTCAGTCTGATACCACTCTCAGTTCTTCTGCCCGTGCTGTAATTTAATATTTATTTATTTAGATTCACTCTTTTTTAAACATAAATGTAGTTTAAAAGCAGCCTCTTTTATGTAAGTGGGGGGAAATCTCATATGCAGTAACTAGCAAATAGCTTTAATGAACGGTGAATATAGCCTTTAGATAGCAAAATGCCCACATGCAAGGCCTGAAGCCTTGTGTAGAAGAGGAGTGAGTGTGTGTGCTAGAGGTGGAATGCACTTGCACATCAACTGGAGGGCATGTCTTTCGTGGAAACTCTCCAGATGGATTCTGAAAAGTTCTGAAGAATTTTTGTTTGGCTTTCTATGCAAACATATGTTGTAGATTAGCCCTCATTTAATGTCACAGCCTAATCATTTATAAACATCATTATCATTGGGATTCTCATGACATCTCCCCCTTCATACAATAGCACTGCAAACACAAGAAAATGAAGCTTAGCACAGCACTGGGCCACCACTTACCCCCAGATTGAGAAGGACATTGTTGACCAGTCACTATGTTGATGCAGAGGTATCAAAGGATGTCTTCCAGAGAGGGGCCTGATCCTTCCTGGTTAAATTTGGTTAGTTATGGCAGCCTGGGTCTCTGACTGCTTTGTAATTTCATCTGGGTCCTGAGGATGGGAACCCTGACAGGATATCTAGGTAGAACTCAAGCATCCCCACTGAGTTAACCTCCTGATACACCCTTAGCCAATTTCATCAGTTCTCATCAGGTAAGACCAGAGCATCTGGCAGTTCTCCAAGCCTGGAAATCCCTGGTCCTGGCAGTGCTGCAAAGGCTACTCTGCATATGCCAAAAAGTGCAGATCTCAGGCATTCCTGGTTAGTGGGGCTCAGATGGACACTCTCACAGCAAGAGAGTACTCTCTAGGAGGTCTTTGTAGTGTGGGTTTAGGTCTGGAGAGATTTCATTACTATTCCCTTCCCACCATTTGCATTTGTAAGAGGTCTGAGGACCCAGCTGCTATTGTCTCGGGATGGATTTGCATTTGCTAGGGCCTGGGCACCACCCACATCTGTCCTACCCTTCTCAGGTGGGCCTCAAAGGCAGAAAGGAAGACTAGCAATGGCGGGGAGAGAAAGGTTTTCGGGTTCACACTCCTTGCTGCATTTGCTTGGGCATATCAAAGTCCTGTGTGGGGTAAGTCATTCAACCTGTTGCTGCCTATATCTCTGGTTTGATAAAGTGGATAATTTTATTTATTTATTGAAATGAATATTTTATGAGTTTACCATAATTTATATGTGTGGGTGTAGGGGGTGTTTATAAACTAGAGTAAGAAATTTTACTTTTCAAAAAAAGAAATTTTACTTTTCACAGTATTTTTGAACCCTGCATTTATATACTTTAGAAGTAACTGGTCACCCAGAACACCATGTAGAACATGCCCTAAATACAGAAAATACAGGGAAAAAAAAAGTAACCTGTAAGCTGTACACAAATTAAAATCCTTAAATTAATGTTAATATGCAATATTTTTCTAAAAAAATTATCAGCCTGTTAACTTTCCAGATATACTCCTGGAAATTATTTCTCTTTCACATTCTTTTTTTCCCTTTTGTTTATTTATTTATTTATTTTTATTTTTATGGCCGGCTCACCCTGCCCTGAGGGCAGGGCTGGCGCAGCATGTGGTGCTGGGGATCTAACCGCGGTCCCTGCAGCCGCCTAAGCTTTCCTAAGCAGGCGCTTTAGACCACTGAGCCATCCTGCCGGGCCCCTCTTTCACATTCTTGAGCAGTTTTCCCCGAAGGGCAAAGCTAGCCAGATTTTACTTTTCATTATACATACAAACAAAACTGGCTATACCTCTGAGGGCTATTTTGGGAAATAGGATTTCTATACTTGATTTCTTCAGTCTAAAGAAAAAATACATAGTAAAGGCCTAAACTTCTTTGCAAATTGTAAAAGTAATGTGTTTTTATTTTATAAAATGTGCAGGTAAATATGTGATAAAATCCCATCATCTTGGCATAATTAATATCTTGATGATTTCTTATGCACAGAAAAAAATGAAATCACAGCAGTAGACTTGTGAATTTTGATTTTTGTTTCTTTGTCTGTGTTTATAAGGTGCAGCGAAATTAAATGTTTACTGTACTAACACTCACTGAATATAGGAGTAAATGATTTGAAATTATATTTTCAAATCATATTAAATTACATGCTTTTTATTATAATTTTATTTTATTTTGAAGAGTAAATACAAGATCAAGAAAAACAAAAGCAAGCACTTGGGAGGCTGAGGCAGAAGGATCAATGTGAGTTTGAGACCAGCCAGGGCAACAAAAGTGAGCTCAAGGGCAGCCTGAACTGCATAGCAAGACCCTGTCTAAAAAAGACACACACACACAAAAAGCAGAAACAGAAACAGGGTAACATATAACGATATATACATTACAGTTTTTTAAAACTAGAATACCTGATTAACAGTGATTGATATGTTATCTATTTTTATCATCAAATCTGTTGCTCAAATGAACAGTTACAGTTATGCAAGATGGGTCATATATGAATCATTATAACAGACTATGTAGTCTCCCATGTTTTCAACTATTCTTTAGAAATAAAATCTTAATCATTAAACATAAGATACAACATTTGAATATTAAATGGAAGACAATAGCCAATGAACTAATTGGCTATCAGTACCAAGATACCTTCCAGATTTGTAATTATTTGCACGATATTTGCAGTCATTAGTTTGATTGTATAGTTTGTAATATGAGGCTTTAGATTTAAGAATCTATTGTTATTAATCTAAATGGGGAATGAAATAAACCACACGCTGAACTTTATTACTGCCATAAAGAGGACGGGTTCTAATCATAACATGAGAGTTACCAATATCCAGCTTCCTTACTTAAAACTAGTGATCAGGTTCTAAGCAAAGATAATTTAGATTTTATTAACTTGAAGCAGCTGTTCCCTCCGCTGTGGTATATTGGTTTTCCCAGAAATGGAAAAGTTCCTCAAAAATAAAACAAACTTGTCTCTTTTTAAAAGCAGCTGTCTTCCCATCAGTGAATTACTTCTTAGCGCAGGAATGCACAGTCTTCATGTTTTCTTGAGAAATGGAAGGCCACGGTCTCGTTTCCCTGGTGACAAAACTGCATCAATTGCACACCTGTCTTCTTGAAACAGACATATAGGGAAGCTTCTTGCACGAGATTGGACTTGCTTGTAGCTGTGGCAGTTAAGTCATTATATGACCTTGGTGATCCTCAGAGAACATTTCTTATGGCTGCCTTTGGCCTTTTGGCATGAAGTAAGTCACCTTTCAGGACTGAGTAGTCAAGCTGCTGACCACACTTCCCAGAAATAGCTAGTGTTTCACTTTACACTCTTTAGTTACCCATGTTCAACCAGTCTGAAAAAACTCAAATGGAAATTCCAAAAATCAAAACCTTTCAATTCTTATGGGTTTTCAATTGCATTTTATTAAAAGTAGTGCTCTGAAACCCTTTACCATCCTGCTGATACAGGGAGAAAAACTGATCTTTTAACATGAAAAACACTTGGAGGAGTTCGTGTTCTCTAAAACCGAAGAATGAATTTTAGGAATGAGACGGAGGTTTAGAATAGAATATTTATTGGGCAAGAAAGCTTCTATCCAAGAGGGGAACAGTAGGGGGGGCACGAGTGGGTTGCCCCCAAAATTGTCTTTCTTTAGGAGTTGCGTAGGGCAAAAACGATGTAATAAGGTGGACGTAAAGTGAAACTAGGGGAACTTGCTTAGATGGTCATGAGGTGGGACAAAGTCATGGTCGACCAATGAGATTACAAGCAGCACTGTTCAGGTAAAATTGATTAAATCAGGAGCAAATTGGGAAGCAAGTCACGTAGCAAGTGGGCATGAATACGGAATAAGGGTTCTTTTTGTTGAGGGCTGAGTTTCTGGCTCTCTTAGGCTCTTTTAGGGTGACGATACTCATTTAGAATAACAGTCCCTGATACTTAACTTTAAGTGAGTGGGCGGCTGCACTTCTTTACTCTTTTGTTGTAAGGCCTGGCCCACAGGTGGGGTGCCTGTCTTTTGTAAAGCTGCGTAGTCAAGTTGCTTTCTGTATTGTCCTGGAGGGCCTGGCCCTATCTGACTGCCTATAATATTTCTATCTAATTTAGCTGCCTACAACACTACTGCTTCTGTGTACCTAAGATGCAGTCATCTCTTTGTTCTGTGTATACACTTCATGTATGCTACCCCCATAGTAGTCATTCATTAGCCATGGCTGTCATGCTATCATCAGAGAACTGCTGCAGGACTACAGTGACTCTCACATGGCAGTATAACACGGAATGACAGCATTTGTCATTCCCCTCATATCTCCTCCTACAGGTGTCTTCTATGAAACTCATAAGATCAATGAGTATAATATGATATTTGAGCAACAGACTTCATTAAACAATTTTATTTGTAGTATGTTGTTATAATTATTTGTAGTATTGTTAAACTTGTATTGAATCTAATTTATAATGTAGCTAAACATAAGTGTGTATATATAGGAAAACACTGTAGATCTGTGGCATTAGGCATCAGCTGGGGATCTTGCAATGTGTCCTGCATGGGTGAGGAAGGAACAACTATGAGTCGTTTAACTCATGTCTTCCTGTCCCATTTTATTCCCAGATAAAATGTACCTGAGACCTAAAGCCATTAGTAGGCATTCATCAAAGGAAAATAAGTGATATATTAACCGATCATTTTATTTCTCTGTTTTGTTTCGCTATCTGAAGTCTCTTAATAAACAGTTATGTAGATTTTGACAGCTGTTTTTTAGGGAGGTAGCATTGCATTTTTGCCAATAGCAAAAGGACGAAATTCAAACAAACATTATATTATTATATTTTAGTACAGTTTTGAGTTGTATATTAGTAAAATACTATTGTGTATGTTTTTCATTTTTTAGAGCATGAAACCATATCTTGACAAAATGTTAAAGAGTTTGTAATGAATATGTTCATAGTAGAGCTGAGATTATTGCAAGTTAGCACTGTAAGTTAGTGATGGATTTGGGGTGAAATGAAGCATTTGGAGATATTTGCTCTTATGAATCCTTCAGCATATTTTCTTATGATTGCCTTTCCTGTGTTGTCATCTTCAGGGACATGAGCTATACTTTGCATGTGTTAATACCGGACATATGTTTGAATTTATGTATGTATTAGTTATGGGTAGGGGAAGGAAGACATAAATCCAGTCAGGCGCAGTCTTATGTTTAAACCTATTTGTACTTCCATACATTTTAGACAATAGTTGCATTACCAGCATTACCATTGATTCTTCCCTTTAATCTTTGCAAAGTTCAGATCCTGAACTTTGATCTTTTTATAGAGTTTTCCCTTCTACTATTATGTAAATTCACTGCACGGATCTTCTGTCATTTTTATCTCGCGAAGCATGACTTTGTATGTGACATTGACTCAGACTAAAGCCATGTGGAATGCAAGGTCAGCACAGTGGAGCAAACCTAAAGACAGTGCTTATTTTTCACAAGAGAAGGATATGCCAGGGAGAACAATACTTCTAAGAAAACGTTAGTGGGAAAGTTTTAATTACTTTAGAGAGTCAAACTCTTTCTAAACATCCTGGACTTTAGGAATCTCTGCAAATTAGAGTTCTCCCTGAGGAGTTCTGGATCGAGAGTTTGGCTCTGCCTTTTGATAACCATTACAGCTGTTTTGTTTTGTCATTCTGCTGGAAGAACAAAAGTGTTCCTTCTGAGAGCTTCCCCAAGACGTCGTTCTTAATTTTTACTCACTGTCCCAAGTGACCCGCCTAGCTTTTAGTAACTAGAGCTTGTTCTTGGGAAATAAAGTGGTGGCTCCAAAATGTTCCTTAAAATGTCACTGATTATGGCATAATCATCTTTTCTGAAAGAAAAAATGTAATTACTGGCTCTGATCCAAAAAGTAACACCATAAATTCCTAATTGCTTCAGAAAAGCAAAACCAGGCATGTTTAGTTTTTCAACCCCTTCTGCAACTTCACTTTTGTGTGGCGATTGAAACAGGCAAGGGCCAGTCAGACCTATCAGAGTATAGTCTGCCCCTGAAGGCCTTGGCTTAGGCCTCTGTGTGTGCTTGGTCCTGCTAAAGGCTCCAGTTTAGTGTACTGCTCTACTCACTGTATAGAGATGTGTCAAAGGCTCATTCTACTGAGAAGTTACTAAAACACTAAAAATGTTTATATGAAAGACATTATAGGTACTACATTATCATATGGCAAAGGATGAAAATTCTGGAATTGGGCTTATTTATTTCTCATAGCATTATGCTTGAGAGATCCTTTCATGTTGAGATATGCATCACTCAGTTTTCTGTTGCTATATAAAAAACTTGAGGGTGGATACTTTATAAAGAAAAGAAGTTCACTTGGCCCACAGGTCTAGAGGTGGAAAATCCAGTCAGCATGACACTGATCTGGTAAAGGCCCCTTGAGCAGCATTGTATCTTGGTAGGAAGAAAGAAGAAGAAAAAGATCACAGTGAAATAGAGCCAGATACAAGTAGGGGCCAGTTTTGTCTTTTTTTTAATTATTATTTTAAGAACTAACTTGTGGTGTTGGGAGAAAGGCAGCAATTCTTCTCCCACTTTGACCCAATTCTTCCCCCACTTTCACCAAATTATGACCCCAGCTCCCAACGATGTCATCATCTTAGTACCACTGCACTAGAGACCAAGGCTTGACACAGGAACCTCTGGGAGTTACACTCAAATCATAGCCCAACCATAACAGGTTACATAAAACTCTGCCCTGGTTCTAAAAACTGCTACATAGTATTCCATAATATGGGTATTTATTCAACTATTTTCCTATCAATGTACATTATGATTTTTTTCTCATTTTTCACTATTACAAAGAGAACTGTAGACTTTGCTTTTAAGAGCAGAGATGATGATGATCATAGCAGAAGCAGCAGAGAGTAGCAAAGCTCTTGCTATGTGCCCAGCGCTGTTCCCATGACTCAGATGTGTGGGTATATGTGTGTACCTGTGTGCATGTACACGTGGGGTCAGGGCATGGGGAATGAGCCCAGGACCTCGTACATGTGAGGCACATGCCCTACCCCTGAGCTGTATCTCCAACCCTCTTAAAATTTTTATCTTGTGATAGGATCTTACTAGGTTACCTAGGTTGCCTCAAATTCTCAACCCTCTTAGCTCAGTCTCTTGAGTAGCTGGGTGTTACAGTTTGAGATTTTGCAAGGAGAACTATACAACATAGGACACGTACAAGATTTTTCATAATAGTCACCAGAAGAATTATAGACAAAGAGGGCACAGGAAATATGACAAAACTAAATACCAAAGAATCCAGCTAAGGGCCTGGATCCCACAGGAATGTCCTGAATGAGGCCAGCTGAAGACCTGGAGCTCATCACAATGCCTTCCATGAGTCCACATGGAGGCCTAGAGCCCATGGCAATGTGGCATGCAGGCATGGTTCATGGATCTGTGCTTGGAAAGTCCAAAGGTCAGTGATAGGAGCTAGAAAGTCTGTACCAGCAGGATGAGCATCTGTGCTAGCAGGCTGAAAGAGATGAACTGGAGCCAGGAAGCGATGCTAAAAGTAAAAACCAGAGCTCCCCTGAAAAGCATCACAGCCATGCTCAGCAACAGTGAAGTCCCAAGCACCTGCAATGGAGAACAGCCCAGTCCGCACCAGGAAAGCCAGCGTGACCAGCTCCTCAGGAGACTGAGCAGTGCACCATTTTCCCTTCTACTCAGTATGAGAACTAGAGTTCCTTCAAGGGAACCATAGCCACTCTCGGTGACAACAGGGTCCCAAGTTCCTTCAGTGGGAAGAATAGCTGAGTTCATCAGAAAAGCCAGCAGAACAAGGTTCTCCAGGAAAACAAGCAGCTCCTTATTCCAAACAGCTTCCGACAACTTCCAACGGCTTTCCTTCTCCTCCCATGCTGCTGCTTATACTGATGGTGACATAGCACTGGTAGGCCTCCCACACCCAGCACCACGCTGGTTGAGTTCAGCTGGGTATAATAAGTGTACCACCACTTAGCAATCCACCACCCAAGACTACAAGCATCTACCACCACCATGCCCAGCTTTGTGTTCTAATTCTCACAACAGTCCTATAGATAGGTATTCTTGTGAATATCCTTACCCCAATTTTATATTTGAATAAAATTAGACATGAAGAAGTTTTGTGATTTGACCAACATAATAAAGCTATAGTGTCAACCTTCAAGGCTGGAATTCAAGTCTACACAGGAGTTTACAAGAACATAGAAAACTTTTGACAAGAAGAATTCATGTACCTCTTGATTCTTTGCTGTAGATGGTGGTCAGTGTAGCTTCCATTTGAAAGCTGCAGGTTGTCTCCAGCCAGCAGCTCTGTGCAGATGATGGCTGCATCTCCAGACTCTGTTGGCTTCGCCTTTGCATCTCTGGTGACCAGAGAGACATTTGCATGTAGTTATGGTTACTTGCCTCCTCTGCATTCTTTCTCAGGGTTGTTTCACTTTAGATGTCAGTGGCTCCGTTGGATGCACGGCCTGCCCATGTGTGCCATATGTATTGCATCACCTCCAGTCACTCATGCACACCCCACCTTTCATCCAAATCCCACCATGCTGTCACCTCTGTCATCCACTCCAACCTGTGTTTCTGTTTCTCTTGAAATGCTGGTGGAAAGCCGAAGAAGTGGGCCCTGGAGGACCTGAGTTTAGTTCCCAGGCGTGGGCTGCCTTGCTCAGCTGTCACTCTGTTTCCGGAGAAACAGAGTGAAATACAACAATACTGTCAGCAGTGGTAATTGTCTCTTTACTTCTTTTTTTATATTTTTGCCCTGCTGCTAAATCACCTTAATCCTTCATTATTCACTTTTCAGGCTAATTTTATTTTTTTTAATTGTTGCAACCAAGATCTTCTGATGCTTCTCTACCCATGAGGGAACCAAGCAACTAACAGTGATGAACACATAGTAGGTCCCATCTATTTCTCTGTGATTCCAGTAAGTCTCAGTGGACTGGGGATGCATGATTCATCAAACAGCTCCATACAACTGGGCTCTGTTTACCGCCTAATAAAAACAGTAACCTGCATTCTACAGATCTGTTTCCCAAGTTTCCTGTTAGAATATATTCACATTCTAAACAGTTTATTCATCTTACTTTTTCTAAGCAACCGCATCTATTTTCCTTGGGCAAATAATCTGCATGTAGATACTTAGTTAAATCCGCTCGGAATTCTCCATACACAAAAACAGTAATGTTTTCTCAACCATGAGTAGCACTTTCCTTTTGCTTTCTTCAGAATCTGGTTGATGAGGATGAGCTATGCTTTTGAAAGCCATGATGATTATGCACACGTACGCGTGGACCTCATGCAGACCATGAACTCCTGCTCTTTGCATTTCATTTTTTTTTTCCTCGGGGATGAAAATACCTTAATTTTATAGGAGCAGAAGTAAATGACATAATTGGGCAAACTCCTCGGTGAATCTGCTACCTATATCCAGTTATTATCCAATTAAAGTTAGCAATGAAGACACTTCATTAGGGGAACATTTGAGTGGTAAGAAAATTAATAGAGTAAAAAGGGTGTAATGATGATTATTTATATGGTACTTGCTGAGCATAGGGCTGCTCTGTGCTCTTAAGGTACATAGTATCTCCGTTACTTTCCCATCCCTGGGACCAGTATCAAATCCCCACAGGTTAAAGAGAGAGAGGTTTATCTGGTTCACAGTTTTCAGTGGGTTCAGTCCACTGAGTTGGCAGGCTCTAAGGCAGAAAGATGGCAGGGCATGGTGGGGAACAGCTGCTCAACCCAGGGGCAGCCAGGAATGAGGGAGGACAGGGAAGATCAGCGACAGGAGACACCATGGGAGGCCACATACCCAGTTGCCCAACTCCAGTGAGGCTTTGTCTCCAAATACAACATTGAGCTACTGAAGCCAACAATGACCTCCCTGATGTTCATGCCACTCCTTGACTGAGTCACCTTCCAAATGCACCTATGAGCATGTGAGACTTTTGGGGGACATTTTTACTGTAAACTGTAATAAAAAGTGTGTAGCTAGGTGTACATGTACTCCTTTAATTCCCTGAGAAAGCCAACAGGTGGCATTTAGCTGAGGACATGAGGTGGGTCCTAAGGAGACGAGTAACCAGGAAGATGGGAAGGCTTGAGAAGGAGATACTAGTGTTCTCCCGGTGACTGTAGCAATTCCCTTGTAGAACTGACCCTCAGAACAGAGAGGCTGTCTGTAATCAACCAAGGCAGTGAAAGGAACTGGATAGTCGCTGGCATCTGAGTTGCTTGGTTACAGATGACTGTTTCAGCTAGCCCTTTACTAGCAGTAGGCCTTAAGAATTACTGACCTCTGTGCCTACCATTCCTCATAGGCTCAATCAAGAAAAGAAAATAGCTATGGATTTCCTGTAAAATAAGATCCCATGAAACCTAAAGCTCAGTCTACTGCTACAAGGAGATAGCCCTCAAAATATAGGCCTTCACTGCCTCCAGGCTTTTCTCTGTGAGCTTCAAATATTTGAAGTGTGAACTGTAGAACTTTTAAGTGAAGCCAAGGAAAGATTGAACAAAGGCCAGTGTATCATGTCACCTCCGTATATTTTAGTATCTACTTCTGAAAAGAAAAATGCATTTCTTCATTAACCTTTGCAGAGGTAACAAAACTACACCCGAACAGAAAATTGGCAAAACCATCCCTTTGGAAAATTATTAAAAATATGTCTGTATCATTTATGATTTTTGTGTTCATATTTTGGCAACAATGGTATTAAAACTGTGATTGTTGTGCTTAATTTCCTTAGATTTATTTAATTTTTATTCACATATTTAAAATGTATTTAATTTCCATGAACAGTAATGAAAACTAGGAGTGGGCACATTCTGGTAAGTGTTGGCTGTAATGAATGGCTTAGTCAGTTTTAAAACAGCTCATACACTGCAGAGGACAGATGTCTCTTCATTTCTACCCCTGCATAATCCCTTTCTCTCCCTCAGTAGATGTATAAGATGCATGCACTCTAAAGTTAGTGCATGGACCTGTTCAGCAGCTTTCCATTGCTGTGACAAGATAATTGAGAAAAACAATCTAAAGGAAGAAAGGCTTATTTTTCTCACAGTTTCAGAAGCCTCAGCCCATGGTTGGCTGGCTCAATAACCCATGGACTCAAGCAAGGGAAGTGATCATAGTGAAGCTCGCCTCGTGGCTTTCAGAAAGAAGAGAGAAAGGGAAAATAGACTTTCCCAGGCTGTATCCTCTAAGACCTACTTTCTCCCATTAGACCCGACCTCCAACAGATTGTCCAGCTATGAACTCATTAAAAGATTAATCCACTGGTGAAGTTAGCACTCTCATTATCTTCCAAAACTGGAAGATAATCTAAACATATGAGCTTTTGGCAGTTCTGGAAGGATACTGTTGTCCACATGATTCATTTCAGAGGCAGGCTCAGAGGCATGTGTGCATGTGTGTATGTGTGTGTGTGTGTGTGTATGTGTGTATGTGTTTGTGTAGGCAAGCAAGCATGTATGCACCCATACACTTTAATGTTATTCATTATTCTCCTTACCCTGGTCACTGTATTTCTTTATCATTTGCAAATCTCATATTGAGCTAAGCCCTCTTTGGTTAGCATACAAGTAAGCCTTCATTTTCAGAAAGCGTAACTCTATTTTCAATAATATGCTTGCTCTTGGGTCACTGCTTGAAGACACTGAAGATTTCTACTCATGTAAGATGTAGCTTGAAACTGTACAGAGCATGAGTACTTACTTACCAGTAACATTGGTTTTCAATTCTAGTTTTGCATAAAATTAAACAGGGTACTGAACTCTAGGCCCCACCATCACAGATGGTTAGTTGAATTGATTTGGAGTGTAGTCATGTATTGGTTTAAAAGCTCTCCAGGTGGTTAAGAACCTAAGTTTGAAGACCAAAAATTAGAGAAAAATAAGAGCTACAAGGTTAACCCTTCAAAGTCAGTGAGGACTCAGAACATAAAAGAACCTATATTGTAACATCCTATAACTCAGTGGCATCCCAAATTTTCTGTTCAAGGAGATTATGGGGCCACAGAGGAAAGAGACTGAAGATGTATACTGTGCCTAAGGAGAGTTACCTAGAGAGAAAGCATTCTCTCAGGCTTTCACAGAAAGCAAATTGGTCAAGCAATGGCTATGACTCATCCAGATAGCTGATACTGATAAAAGTTCTACAAAATGCTGTACATGGTTTCAACCTAAATCCTGAGGGGATTTGACTGACCTTGTCAAATGTGAAAATTATATGTTTTGTTACATAGGTCTTGCTTTAACATGGACTTAACCACCCAGCAGAAAAGTTTAACCATGAGCCATAAAAAGTAAAGCCAGATTAGTATGCTGAGCTGTAAAATGCTCAAGTCAACAGCTTCCGACATTGCCAGTTCTACCGATAACCCACTACCATTATGGAACATTGCTCTATGTGTACAACTACTTTCTGTTAGTTCAATGAGAAGAAATATTTGTACCAATAGTGTTAGAAAAGTTACCATGTCTACATCTTGTACTCTGAACAACTACTATGAAGACAACAACATCCATTGTATCAAGTATTGTGGCTGTCCTACTAACGTGTTTTGAAACTGTCTCAATGTTATTTCTTATTAAAAGTAATAAAAGCTCTCCAGGTATTTATAATAGCAGACAGGGTTGAGAGCTAGTGCCCTAAAGCAGTTATCCTCCAACTTGATAGTATAGACAGCAACATCACTTAATGGATCTGTTAAAACATCAGCCATTGGGCTTCATGTCTAGAATTTCTGCTTAGTTGGTCTAGAGTGGGTGGAGCCAAGGGTGTGCATTCTTAACTACTTCCCATACTGATTCCCTACTAATTCTGAGAAATCACCTTGAGAACTCTTAACCTGTATGGATCTTTCCAATAGTTTTGTATGATGTTTTAACAGAAAAAAATTCAGAAACCACACCAACACAGTTAAATGTCCACTGCCACTTTCAGTAAAATGGCTTCTTTAAGCACAAGTATTGAAATAGGTTTCCCCAATCATGCTTGAGCTGGACCATTTACTTTTCCCTGTAAGTTCCCCCTAGGGCTCATGATCTGAAAGGAACTGGAAGCAGGTTATACTTTGTCATTGTGTACATTTGACCTTAGCTAGAAGGCCTCGGGTGATTGCTGTTATTTTTTAAAATAGAAAATACTGCAGGGGTCTGTAGAGTTGTTTCGTAAGTTAGCAAATTATTCATGGGTTGTGCATTTTTACAGAGATTGCAGTTTGGACAAGATGAAGGCAGCACTTATAATGTTCTATACTGAAGGAAATATAACACAGATGTGCAAAGATGACCCCTCCATAGTACTTGGCCTCTACAAGAGCAGTTTTGTAATAGAATATTGTATAGTTTATGGCTAGATTCTACATGTAAGTGGACATCCTAAATTTCTGCGTGTCCATTTTTTGCTCTGGTTTCCTTTTCTGAATACATCCGGCAGTCTTTAAGTGAAAACCCTACGCCAAGTTTGGTGTACTAGAATGCCATCTTCATCAGTTTCCAGTTGTGTTTATCGTGTTGCTGCCCATTTGTCCTGACCTGGTGCGCATGGCAGTGTGACTTATATACATGACGAAGTAGCTACTTCGTGTCCAAAGATCTGGTCTTGGGGTTAATAGGATTAGACTTTCAACTTCACCCTGCAGTAGACAGTACAGCCTGGCCCACTCATTCTTCCTTCCTGCCATGCAATTTCTCTGGGGCAAAGGGCCATTTGCAGGCTGATAGAAAAGAAAAGAACCCATTCTATACATATGACAGACCCGTAATTAATAGCAATCATGAAAATTGACGTTTTTCACTACCCTTGCATTCACCATTGTTGTATTAGCAGTTCGTGGACTTCAGGAACAGAGCACCCCTTATTCTGCAATTAAATGAAAAATAATGGCATGCCTTTAGCTTTGAGAAAGGAAATGTTCAAGTGCAACCTCTGTGTAATTAAGCTTAACATTGTTATCAACAGAAAGTGATTGTAGTTCTATTCAGAGGCGAGAAGAGGTATCCCACCAGCCATTTGGCATAGCAAAAGAAAATGCTTCTGGTAATCTCTGGTGCTCCCCTTGACAGCCAGCTGTGCTTTTACATGGGCCAGGTGCCCTTTTCAGTACCATTCTCTCTCTTCTCTGGCTGCTTGAGTGTTCCCACCCATCAGTGCTTATGACCAACTGCCTTTGCAAAATGTGCCTGTTTCCCATTTTTCTTATGCTTTCCTTTCCAGCATCTGCTTTCTTGCTTTTTTTTTTTTTAATTTTTTCTTCCTTGGGGAGAATCTCTTTCCTTGACTCAGATACACTGGTATTTTGACACATAAAATTAAAAATCAGTTCATTTAATTTTTGTCCCAACCAGGTGTTGAATGATTGGCCCTATCAAATGGCTCACTCCAGAAACCTCATTTGCTCCCAGATTCTTTATTGCTCCTTTATAATTCATTATTTAATAAAGCGCATGTGTGAAAAGGCTGAGGCCAAAGTCACCAACATATGGTGTGAATTTCTGTCCTTGCCCCAGCCTGTACTGCAGAATTTGAGGGTCATTGGGGTCTGGTGAGTCTCCCAGATCAGGCTCCCTGATGCGGTTTGGGGAGAACCTCAGAGTAGTGGGCACTCAGAAGCAGAACTCCTTCTTTGCTTTGGCATACTCAGTTCACACCTTGCTGGGAAGCACCAACTGCATACCCCTTAGTGGGACCTTGAGGACATAAACATTTTTGTATATTCTGTTTTATGATATCCAAAAGCCAGCAAAAACACCCAGTAGTTCAGGGTTATTTCCAAATAACTTTGGAGTCCTCAGGCACCATCAGAGTGAGCCACGGTCCTCACGGGCTTGTCTGTTTGGGTATGTAGTACTGTTTTTGTCTTCCTGGCACCTAAGGTTGGCTGGTGGATACCAGGAGCCCAGAGAGGAGTAAGAGCAGGGATGTCATCCTAGTCTTAATTTAGATTGAGCAAACGTCTGAAGTTCTCCCCCTTAACATTTACACCAGAGCCAAATTCATCTTGGCAAATGCTCCCCCACCTCTCCACTCTGAAACCCCTGTGCATTATGAAGGAAATGAAATCCATATGTTACTGATTCATTTACATGTAGCTCATCAAAATATAGTTTTGTAAGAGCTCTTTGGTGTCCAAGAAGCCTTTGGAGCCCTTTTTATGAGTCTTTTAACTCCCCCCACCCCCTTTCCCCTTAAAACCAGGAAGTTGGGACTTGCCAAGAGTAAATAAAATCAAGCTTCAGCGTTGACTCCGGTTCTGGTCTGGCCCACCTCTGGTCTCAGCCTGTGGAATGCTTTTGGCTTCAGCAGCAACTGAAGAGAAAGGTCTCGGATCGTTGCTGTGATGCCCTGGGGGTAGGCACTAGGGCCACAGCATGCCCATGCCAGAGTGCATTCCAGTTCACTCAGCCTGTCCTGAACATCGCAGCGAACTCCGTGCACTCCCTTCCCAGCTGAGCCTCTTCTCTCTGGCCTGTAGACGAAGACAAAATAGTGCCAGATGGCAGCACCTAAGCCAGAGGCTTGGAAAAGGTGTTCTGATCACCACTCCTACAGTCACAGCTCCCTATACTGGGTATCTAAGACTTCCTAGACCACAGGTTCTGACCTGAGATATCCTTTGTCTTAGTGACTCATCTTTATTGGGACAGTGACAGGGGCATCAAGAACTTATAAACCTGACTTCAGGATGATGTGGTTGACACTATTATTATTATTATTATTATTATTATTATTATTATTATTATTTGTCTTTTTGAGACAGGGTCTTGCTATGCAGTCTGAACTCACTTTTGTAGCTCAGGCTGGTCTCAAACTCACACTGATCCTCCTGCCTCTGCCTCCCAAGTGCTGGGATTACAGGCATGCACCACCACGCCCAGCAACACTACCATTATTAAGTGACATTTTTTGCATGTTTAGTTTCTCCATCATGAAAAGCTTATAAGCTTTCAGGCAAAAACTACCTACTGCTATTAGGGCTCTAGAATTTTCCCTCTGCAAAACCACAGTTGGGGAGAGGCTGTGAGGGTACTTTTCGCTTCTTCCCTGGGATAATGGAAAACCATCTAAGAGCTTAGGAGTTCTCACTTGGGCTATTGTCTTAAACAGAAGGAAAGGAATTCTGGCCTGATCTTTGCACGCACTGGCTTGTCTCTCTGGTTCCGGATGGCGCTGAGCCTTGCAGATGCCAAAACCTGTGTGTGTGGAAATGTGTGTTGTGGGAAGCACAGCCAGACCTGGAAACTCTCACCCTGTCTTCCAGCTGCTGAACTCATGCTCTTTCCAGACTATGCTTATTTCTTCATGTGCATCCGTACCATGAAATAAAAAATTATTTGCTTATTCATAAATTACATCAACCCCAAGCACACATCTGCAGAAGCACACTTTTTCTTCCAGTATGTAGAATTGGCTAAAGTTGCTCAGCTCCCACAAGAGGACATTATATACAAATGCACCCCAAACAGATTTGAAAAATACTTCACAGCAACTATAAAATGATTTAAAGGAATTAGGAAGCAGTTAGAATTATATTTTATAAAATCTTGAATTCTGAGCTCCACCAAAAACCCATGGCAGAAAGAAACTACAAAGAAAGAAAGAACTGCAAGGGAGCTACGAGGGAGCTGTTTCCTTCCTAGAGAGTGGTATGACACAGGTGTGCTGTACTTGCTGGGAGTGGTCGCTTCTCAGAGTGAGTGAGACAGCCATTCTGCGGACTGAGGGCAGACAGCTGCAGTTCATCTTACAGGTGATTGCAAGAGCCTTAAAAGTCTGCCTTATAGTCAGTGGGGAGCATGAGATACAGTGGTGATGATAAATTTGTTTTCATTTTATCCTGCCTCCAACTGACCTTTATTCTCCAAGGCTTGTTTATTGAGAAGGTAGCGCTACACGCATTGTGCTTTGGGTTCTTTCTTCGGGTCTTATGGGCTAAAGAAACAGAGTCTAAGCTTTACCCACTGAATTTTTCCTGCCATTGTTCATTCTCTGATTTGCCCATTATTCAACAGATATGGAGGACCTTCTCTATAGCAGATCTTCTACCTGATCGAGAAATGTAACCAAGACACTTGAGGTCTTGGTCCTCATGTAGCTTCTGGTCATGTGACTATGGCTTGTATTCTAGTGGGAAAGGGAGTACTCACACTGCGTGGTGATGTGAGCTGTCAGCCTTGAGTGAGTTTTGCTTTACTATAAAAAGATAATCGAAGACAATCAACTTAAAGAAGAGGAAAAGTTAATTTCAGCTCAGGATTCAGAGATTCCAGCCCACAGTCGCTTGACCTCACTACCTTTGGGCTGTGTGAAGACAGGGCCTCCTGGCAGGGATGGCTAGTGCAGCATAGTGCTCACCTCGCAACAGCCGGGAAACAGAAGGGGAGGCTCTGGGACCCCAGAATCCACTTGAGGAGCACAGCCCCAGGGGCTTACCTTCCTTTTCTGAGACCCTGCCTCTTAAAGAGTCTATCTACTTCCAGTAATGCCACAGGCTGATGGCGGAGCCCTGATTACATGGGCCTCTGGGGTACACTTACCTGAATAGTGAGCCTCGTGCAAAAGTCATGATTTTCCTTCCGGCAGCTATCTTCTTTAGCAGCAATCCTTTTATTGTAATATGGAAGAAAGGTTGCCATGAAAAACCCATTTCACTAAAATCTCATTCTGAAGGCAAAGCATTTTTATTAGAATGTTGCTATGCCTGAAAAGTCTAAAAGGGTGGGTGGATAGATTTTACTAACATGTCCTGAGTGAGTTTTCAGTGGATGGTGTCTCTGAGATGAGAACTGATAGAATGTACTTGGTAACATGCCCTTATTCTCCCAGGTCAGTGTGGTTAGACATTGGCAATTTGTTATGGGTTAGGCTATTACATTTTTTGTTTGTTTGTTTGTTTGTTTGTTCTTTCTTTGTACCTTTTTATGTAGGAAATGCTTAATAAGTGTGCGCAGCATCGCTGCGTGTCCCCCAGGTGCTCTGAGAGTTCTGAGCAGCCTAAATCATTTGCCCTTTGTCCATACTGCAGTTTTTCCTTAGGGAGATGAAATTGTACATTTGATTAGAATTTGTTTTTATAACCATTCTAGGACTAGCTGGTAGAATTTCTCTCAGTATGAGCCTCTCTTCTCAACAGACTCCTGTCACCCTGCTATCCTAGGATTAGTATCTTTTCAGGAAAGAAATTACCATTATTCTTGTGGCAATTTTTTTTGGAAAGGCCCACTACAGGTAGAAGGTGCCAAACAGGGACACAGTCATCCACTCAGTCTTGGCTGACAGAAGGTGCAAGGTTCTGGGCACTTGGTCGGCCTTGGTAAAGGTTGGCTATGGTTGGCCATGCTGGTAAATGCCAGCACCGGTCAGTATGCCACAGAATGAGCAGGGTGATCTAAGTGAGCACTTTTTCTTTTATTTATTTCCTTGCAGAATTTCTCCTTGTGTGTTTGTGTATCTGTGTGTGTGCATGGAAATAAAAAATACACCTTTGGAGACTGTGATGTAAAGGGCAAGTTTGGTTTTTTTTTTATTTTTTAAAGAATACAAAAATAGTAATAGAAAATAATGGCTTTAGAAGTGGTACAAAATTTTACTCAAAAAAGTAATAGGAATACAACGATGGTTAGTATATTGCATGATGTTATCTTCAGGTTAGCTGTTGAGTTACCAGAAATAAATGCAAAAGGTTATTTTTTTTAAAATAACAAAAAATTTATTAAAAAATTAAAAGAAAAAATAAGAATAAAAAGAAAACAAATTTAATCATTAACTGCTCCTTTCAAAAGACCAGCAGTTATCAGCAGTACAATTAACCAAGCTATCCTGCATATACACCTAAATATACCTTTTTCCATTCTTGCTTTTCTCCTTTCCCTCATCCCAGCTGTTCTTTCTTTTTAAGAAATGTCTTTCCCTTTCACAGTATCTATTGTACCTTTTGGATCTTATTCAATCTCAGTTTCTGAGATAGGGAGACAGTATGATGTTTACACATTTGAGTCTGATTTACTTGACTTAGGATTATGATTTCCACTTACATCCATTTGCCTATAACAGCCTGGAGTTCATCTTTAGAGCTGAGTAATACTCCTTTGTGTAAAAATACCGCATCTTTTTTTACCCATTCCTCAGCTGATGGGCATTTGGCTTGCTTCCAAGATTAAGCTATGACAAATCACACTGCTGTAAACATGAGTGCACTTATATCACAGTCATATGATGTTTTCAGTACTGGGTCGAATGGGACCTCTAATCCTAGATTTTTGAGGGATCTCTACAGTGGTTGATTTGCACAGTGGTTGTACCACATGCAGTTACTATTTAGTTATTTGGTCAATCTTATATGTCTATATCTGGTAATCAGAACAACTGCTTTGAAGATAACAATATGTAACATAACATCTATTGTTAATTTACTATCATCTTGTTTTGAATTTCTGTATTGTTTCATTGTTTTGTTTCTTTTTAATTCTCTTATAACAAAAAATACTATGTATTCTATATAAAATACTAACACACATAGAAATAGTGCTTGGAGTAACAACTGAAAGAAATATGCTAATGGTTAACTGAGGAGGGGGTAAACTTAGTTTGTAACATGTTTCACTCTGTAACTTTTAGATAAGGAACATAAATTGATTTTGATAACAGCTAGAATTTAAGATCCTGAACTAGATTAAGTCTGCATTTAGTGTGCTTGCTGGACTATAGTCAATTTGAGTAGTCTCTCTTTGATAGCCAGGTGTCAGGTGTCCTGTGTTAAGCCCCTGCGATCAAATTTGTTGACCTCACTCCCTACACTATGCTTTGTTTCCATTTAAATTGTTATTTCGATTTTACAAAAGTCTCTTATAATCTGTCAATGCCAACTGCACCTACAGACTTCCCTGGAAATAACCTGGACAAAGTAAGAAACCAAAGGCAATATTGAAGCCATTACCTTTTAGAAATGCCAGTTAAGACTACAACACACATACCTATATACATATATGTATATATAGAGAGAGGGAGATACTGGGAGAGATAGATAGATAGATAGATATAGATAGATAGATATGCATGTGTATGCCCACATAATATATATATATATATATATATATATATATACATGAGAATGAATTTTTCCATGATAAATTTGCAAGAATATTCATAAAGTCTAGAAGTGATCCCTTGTTTTTCAATGCATGACTAAGTTTTGTGTAATTCCTGCAAGAGAGGATGTTCATCTCTCAGGCACTGCCCGAACCTCACTGCAGGCACTGCCTTTGCAGTTCTGCATGGGGACAAGCCAGGGGCTGTGTATAAGGCAGTTCGGATGCAGGCGCTCAGCAGATGCCACAGGCTAAGTGTACAAACCCACACGCTGACCTCCAAGGTGCTGGACTCTGGACTTGCTTGCATTTTAAAATCACATCCTTTCTTGCCTCTCTGCTCTGGATGTTGTTTGTCCTTGGCACACTGTTGATACTGATGCCTATAAAAATAGGGTAAAAAGTCAGATGTTAGGGTTTCTTTCTGGAGGCCATCTTTACCTTCTTAAAGAAGGCAGAGGGTCCCAGCAGCTCTGGTGGTGGGAGGAACAGCAGTGGTCCAGCTGAGTAGCTCTGTGAGGCTCCAGTAAACCTTGACACACAGCTTCTGCACGCACCCCACACACAAACCTTCAAATGTCAAAGAGGAAGGTGGCTAAAGAGACAGCGAAGGAGACCAAGAGGAGATCGGTGAGGTTGTCCACTAAACCTGTTCCAGCTAAAGTGGAAACGAAGCCCAAAAAGGTAGTGGAAAATGATAAATCTTTGGACAAAAAAGCTCAAGTAGAAGGGAAAAGGGGAACCATGGGAAAACAGGCTAAAGAAAACAGGGAAAATTTACCTGCAGGAAATGGAAAAACTAAAAATGAGGAGAGTTCAGCCTCTGATGAAGCAGAAGAGAAAGAAGTCTAGTCTGATTAATCACACACCATGTCTTATCAGTGTTCCCTGTCTCCCATCCTGTACAATGCAGAAGAATGTATTTATCCATTATTTTGTAAATGCAAGTTCCTAGTAGCTCTAGAAACATTTTTTAAAAGAAGGGAATCCCACCTCATTGCATTTTTAAGTGTAAATGATTTTTGGAGAGGTGAAATCATTCTCGTTTATTTTTTGGTATAAGCAGAAATAATGGGATATTGACTTATGGCAGGCTTTGACCCTCTCAGGTGTCAGTTTAACATTCTATAGGTAGAAGTTAGTTTTATATCCTGGAATACAAAGCATACTATATGGCAATTTGGAATTACAGTCATGCATTCAGTATGTCTTGGATACTTTAAATGACTTCTATTCCCATGTTTTTAGTAGGATCATTTCCTAAAGAAAACTACTTCCTAATGGTTGCCCTATCAGAATCGTGTGCACTCTTTAACATCTTTGGTAGTGGTAGTCTGGTTTGCCTCCGTTCATTAATGTGCTGTGAAAGATAAAAAATTTCAGTATGTAGTGTATGTGATACAAAATTGTAAATTGGTGGGGCTTAAGTAATATCTTGTCAACATTTGAAATACTGTTACTCAATCCTCTTAAGAAAAATTTTCCTCTACATTTGAAAGTGGAATGTCACTGGAATAACTGGAAAATGATACATAGCTATTTTTGGTATGTGTGTTAAGGATTGTGTACAAAGTGAATCATGTACTGATCCTCAATACAACCAATAAAATCTCAAATATTAAACACCCAAAAAAAGCAGAATGTGAACTATGAGTTTTTGCATTTGTTCAAATAAGATATGAAACCAAGAATAGAAGTTGGGCTATGGAGATAGCTCAGTGGTCTAAGCACCTGCCAGGCAAGTGCAAGGACCCATCTTCAATCCCCAGTAGCACATACCATCCTGGCCCCCTCCAAGCTGGCCATTGCCAAGCTAGCCACCAAAACCAGGCATGGTGGTACATACCTGTAATCCCATCACTGGAAAAGCTGAAGAAGAAGGACCACTGCAAGTCTGAGCTGTGTAGTTAGACTCTGTACCAAATACATAAATTAAAAAAAAAAAAAAAAAAAAACACCAAAGATGGAACTTGTGATGTCCAAAAGCTCTAGACATTTGTAGTGTGTAAAAGAAAATGTCACTGTGACACAACTTTAACTTTGCAAATGTTAGAAATGCTTCAGATTGATGAAATGTAAATTTTGATCATATCTTGTCCAAGTGAGTAAAGTGTGTGTGTGTGTGTGTGTGTGTGTGTGTGTGTGTGTGTGTGTGTGTGTGCATGTGTTTGATACCATAGGAGAGTCTTAGAATTTCATTTTACGTCCTGATATACATGAGAGATTTGTTTGCATTGAACTTACAACGCTTTTGGAAAAATCAGTTGCCAAAGATCTACAGAGACAAGGCAGCTTACTCGGGGTTGAAACCCAAGCCGTACAATGACAAGGCCATTGCTCTTGGCAACCATGCAAACACAAACACGACTGTGGGATCTTGCCCAGGTTCTGGTTACCTGCTGCTTTCTGGTTATCCAGAGAGACCTGTAAAATAGTTCTTTTTTGGTTTTGTATTACTTTGGTCAGAATTTCTTAATATTATCAATGTGAGAATTCTTTTTTCCAAATACCTTGTGCTTAGATCATTTATAAAATCATAAAAATCTGTACCAACATTGATTTCATTTATAGTTCTTTCTCCAGAAAAATACTCCAGATTATTCTTAGTTTTTTTTTTTTTTCTTTCCCTATAATTTTGGTTTCTGATGCCATCTCTTTCATTGGTGGCTCGGGTCCTAGATTACTTATGAAGGTTATTTGAATATCAAGTATTTGAATGCTACTGCTTAGCTCACCACATTGCTGCAATGAAAGTTTATCCAACTCATAAGTATTTGTATCATTTGCCAAAATTTAGATGGTATCAGAAAATTTGGAGATGAAATAAAATGTCATGATCCTTACCCAATGTATATGACCTGTGGTGCACATTGAGTTTATGCTAATTTTAAAATTACAATAACCACTTAGCTGAAATGAGTATGGAGTTGGAGACATCTAGAAAGACTTAGTAGCAAAAGCGAGACTAAAGTACGATTACTAGGCACCTCAAAAAATGACAGCATAAGTCCAACATGTGTATGTTGCATCTATAATAGTGTAGAAACTGACTGAAAGGAAGCAGCAGAGTGCCAGCCAAGTGGCCACAGTGTGTACAGTGACTTACAAGTGTGCATGCAAGCCAGAAAGCCCGGTTACTCCCATCTGGCAGTGGGACTATGCAGCAACATTATTAACCTCTCTCTCTCTCTGTCAGCTTTCTCTTGTATAAATAGTGGATAATTATAGTATGTCACTCAAAGTCTTGCACTGATGAAATAAATGGATACCTGTAAAGAATTCAGACTACTGTCTGACCCACAGTCAGGGCTCAGTGAATGTTAGCTACGCTGGACACAATTAAGTGGTACAATTAGAGGGGGTTATATTTTCTTCACAGTCGTAAATTTTCTGTCACTTCAACATTGAATATATATGACCTTATTTTTTTTTTTTTTTTTTTTGTCTTTTTGAGACAGGGTCTCTCTATGCAGTTCAGGCTGGCCTTGAGCTCACTTTTTAGCCCAGGCTGGTCTATGACCTTATATTTTAAAGAGAAAAAAGATAAATAAGAAACAGGTCAGTAGGATGGTTACATTAGTTGATATATTATTTGTCACATATGAATTTACCAACTATTGAATGTGTATGATTTTGAGAGGAAAACATTTCTTAAATTAGAATTTTTGGTAAAGTATTTAAAATTTAAATACTGTACCACAAATGAGTCATGCTTAGATGCCTCAAAAGCTTTTAGAATATATTTCATCAAATTAGATAACATTTTTGCTAATTTTGTTACAGTTCCTTATTAACCTCCAGAAGGTCTTCATAAGCCACCCTAACCTCGTTTCTTCTCAAGAAGTTTTAGCATACATTTGGGTATTTCATTCCTTTCATCACTTATAATGGTAAGCCATATTTTGAGAATTTGGCAAATAAGTACTTCAATAGGTAATTTAGTTACCTACAGCTGTTTCTGGAAAAATAAGTTTAATGCAAAATTATAATTTCCAGTAATGAACTATGTCATAATTCAGGCTTTATCATTTCATAAACATATTATTTATGCCTAAATATACAAGACTCCTTCCTCAGTACTCTAAGGAAATTCAAAATTGAGGTTTTCTCTGTTTTGGTTATTATTTGTTTGCTTTGGAGCAGTCAGCCTGAATGTGTAGTTTACATAGACAAAGTGACCAAATATTGTTTCACAGAATTTTTTCATTGATGTCTATTTAGGATCACAGATAAATTATATAAAATAATATGTCAAATTAGAAATGATACCTTCTTTAGATTAATATTCAGAAAGCATTTTCTCTTCCCTTACATATTTGATACTGGAACTTCTGTCATCCTGAGAGCTCCCCTCTTCTAGCCACCCATTTTTTGGCACCTACCAGATTTACTTTTGAGCAAGTTGGTAAAAAGCTAGGTATTTCTTAAATCACCTGTTTCGTCCAATCTTCCTGATACAGGAAGTTTTATCCTGACCCTGCAGCATTTCTACATATTTTTCCATTTGTTTTATAAAAACTGTAACTGTGCTAACCTCAGTTTACTTATTGATTTGCTTTTAAAATCTTTAACATTACACCTGACAATCTGACACTATATAAATATTTCCATCAGGAACAATTCTAGATTCCTTTTTTTCTCTTTTCACCATAGTTTTGTTTGCCTGTTTTGCATAATAAACTACCCTGACTTTGTTGCTTAAAATACCTACATTTGCTTTCCTGCCAATAAGTAGGTTACTTACCCTGGTTTTCTGCTGATCTCCATGGGCTCCTTCATGGAGCCCAGGAGGAATGGCTGGATATCTATAGTGGCCACATCCATGGGTACCACAGTTGGTGTCCTTTCTGTTCACGAGACTCCAATGGGATTCTTGATGTGGCACTTCTAAAGCACTGAGAGGACAAGAACAAAAGTGTTAAGGGCCTTAAGGTCTTGCTTGGATGTACCCCTGTCACATCCTCAACCTTCTGCTGGTCACCTTACTTTATGAGACTGTCTCAGATCTGCAGTGAAGAAATAAATTCCACCTGTGGGGGAGAGGAGTGGCAGAGAATATGTAGTCATTTTTAATCCTCCACAGCCTCATTTTTTTTTTTTTTGGGGTGTAGAATTGTATTTTTATTTTTTATTTTTTTTCCTTATTTTTTTTAAATTTTTTTTCCAATTCTTTTATTGTTTAAATTTAACAATGGTTATATTACATATTTTCATCATCGGATCAGTTTAGATTAATACATATAGGTATATAAGATTGATCAAA